>VMDR010006745.1:0-43855 GCA_007922815.1 Macrotus californicus
CGTTGTGACGCTGTTTGTGGGGGAGGGGTCCGAGAGGGAACAATGGCGGCCGCTCCGCTCCCTGCCGGTTACCAGTCACTTTCCACACCACCCACAGTCCAACGGGGCCCCCCTGGTGCTGGCTCCGGCACTGATCCCTGGTGGGAGGGCCGTGCACGCTCCAGGACCCTGTGGGTCTCTCCAACGAGCTCTCCCGTGAAGCCGGGAGTTTCTCCCGCTGCCGCCGCCTCAACCCCCACAGGAGTTTTCAATCAGAGGCTTTGAGGCTTCACCTCCCAGCGCCGGAACTCTGGGCTGCGGGGTCCATCCTGCTCCCGAGCCGTTTCTCCCCGTTTATCCTCACGAGGGAGTTGGATGCCCGGGCTGCAGCCGCCACCTCTCCCGGCCAGCCGCGCCTTTCCCGGATCCGCCGCCGCCGCCCCGCCACGAGAGTCCTCTCCGCCCCTCCTACCGGTCTGGATGTAAGTTTCTTAGTTTCTTGGTTGTCGGACTTCCATACAGTTCGATTTTCTGTCAGTTCTGGTTGTTTTTTCTTTTAAAATTTGTTGTTGTCCGTCTTTTGGTTGTGCGAGGAGGCACAGGGTGTCTACCTACGCCTCCATCTTGGCCGGAAGTTCGTGCTGTGTTCTATGTTTGCACAAAGCGGCAGTCATTCCTCGGCATATAGTGAAAGACGTTAAAAATACATTTAGCCTGGCGTGTCAGGAAGGCCACCATCAGAAAGAAATGAAGATGAACGTAAGTTTACACCACCAATAGATAAGAAAACCACAGAGTAATGAGAAATTCAGCTCCTACAATAGATGTATGAAGTGGAGGGAGGAATACGTACTTTGGAGCTATATTCTTACTCCACATTTTACTACCTGGGTAAACTAATCATAATCTCTCCTCTAGTTTCAGCTTCTAAAAAGTGAGTAATAAATCACCTTTGCCTAACTGTTAGAATTAAATGAAGGGATTCATAAAATCCTTGGCAAAATACCTGACAGATAATAAATGCTGTGTAAATTGTAGCTCCTTCCCTCCACTCAACAGAGAGAATAGCTGTGTATATTGTCAGGTCATTAATTAGAGTTGATAGGACGAAAAGGGATTTCAGCAGCTAATTTAGATGCATAACCAAGCTTGCCTTTAGAAACCTAGAGTGCTTAAAGATTTACTTGGGCGAAAACAGTCAATAAAGATGCAAACCCTGACTTGTTACCATTCACAGCACCTGCCACATTCATGAGTCTTAGGTGACAGGACCCCTCTAACATAGCTGGCTGTCACTGCTCTCGGAAGGTCTGAATGAGGTCTTTGCTTTAAACTCCTGTTGAATCTGATCTTACCAAAGAATAGTGACTTCTGCATAGAAATCTGTATGTAACTGTAGAATGTTTCCCCTTGATGTAGCCTTCATTTCTCCCATCTCAGCTTTTAACAGGTGGAGGGAGTAAGTGGGAAAAACAGCCACTTCTTTGGCCATTTCTTCACACAGACAAAATCTGTGTCAGAACTCGACAGGATAAAGCATTAGAAGGAATTTCAGAAATTGTTAACTTGTTGGCAATTGCCAAATCTTGTTCTGGCTATCAGTTCCTAGCAGACTTGGTTGGTGGTTTATCCCAACAGTACAATGAATAGTAATTACATCTGAAGGAGTGCAGTGAAGTTGCAATAGAGAAATTGCTTATAATAGAGAATTAAAATTGCCCATTGACATTGTTAACATTGTTTCTTAGGATTGGAATTTGCCAGAATGTTAAACGTGGGCTGCTTTTCTCATCTATATTAAAACAATTTATTTGTGTTATGTATTCTGTTTCAGATATTAAAGAAGGGGGAGTGCAGGTGGAAATTTTTTTAAAATATATTTTATTGATATGCTATTACAGTTGTCCCATTTTCCCCCCTTATTCCCCTCCACTGTGCACACCCCCTCCCACCTGCATTCCCCCCTTTAGTTCATGTCCATGGGTCATATATATAAGTTCTTTGGCTTCTACATTTCCTATACTATTCTTAACCTTCCCCTGTCTATCTTCTACCTACCATTTATGCTACTTATTCCACCTACTGCAACTAAATTTCCTTGCAGTGCAACTTGCTCACTGAAAGTTCAACTTGCCAATGAAATGTAACAATCTCCTTTGCCTCGCTGTAGCTACATAGTCAGTTTAAATTTTGAACTCCACATGTGGCTTTTCTCCTTCAAAGGTTCCCCTTTCTCCTTTCAAGATACAGTGTCAGTGCAAAGAGAAGCTTGGTTTGGAGTAAAGACTCTTGACTCAAGTGCCATCCTTCTCTGGACACTTTTCCTTACCCCCAGAGAAGCTGTCATTTGTTTTCACTGGTGTCTGGGCAGTAGTGTCCTCTGCCCTCACTCTGTCCACTGTTCTGTTCTTGGCTGGATTAACTGTGACCTCTTCTCTCAGGGTGGTCCAAGTGTGGTGGGCCCCCTCTGACAAAGTCTTCACTTTCTTGTCAGTGTGCTGCTGATCCACTGAGGCCTGGTTGTGAATTCCATTCCACTGGCAGCTTGGACAATCTACTCTCAGCCCTCTGTTCGAGGGATACTTTCCCCTTCACCTTAACATGGAAGTCCCAGCCAGCATGCTCAGCTGCCTTCTCTGACACCCCAGAACTTCTAGATCCCTTCCCTGCCACGCTCCGAACACAGGGAGGCAATGGGGATATCTTATCACCCTGTCCCCTAAAAATTCCATATTACTACTTGTCTTTTATTTCTGGACGCCTGTGTTTGAAAAGGACATCCAACCAACCCTTTCACTCTTTCTGGGCTTTCTCTGTTCTCACTCCCTGCCCCTCATATACACTGAGTCAGCCCCAAAGAGCAGCCACGTCCGAACGTTACACCTCAACCTCATCTGTGTGGCAAGAGGACCTCTACTTTCCCTTCCTATATGATGCCCCTATGTCATATCCCCTCTATTTTTCCACCTTCTTTGTTCAGGGATGTAGTCCCCTTTTCCTTCCCTCGGGCCGTAAGCCAGCATTCATTGTAGAAGGGATTGCCTTAAAAAATAGATTGCTAAAAGGACAAATGCATCCGCAGGTACTGCAGTGATACCCCTGTCACATAGCTGAGGACGAACCAAAGTGAAATGTGTAATGACAGTGGTACGTGCAGGGAAGAGCTAGCCACCCATCTCAGCTGGCACAGGACTCAGTTCCGCTGTGCAGCTCCCTTGTGCAGGAGGGTCACATGGCCCCAGAGGTGGCCGTGATGGGCAGCCTGTGCGGCAAGCTCTTGGCATCACCCTTGGACTTTGTGCAGCTGTAGGTTCCTGTAGCCACAGAGTTTTGACAGAGCGGCTAGAGTACTGAGATCTGTGTGCCATGGGCCCCTCCAGTCACCTGGCAGAGGGAGACATCAGTCCAGTCTTTTCTCTTCGGAGGTGAGGAGCTCAGGGCCGTCAAAGTTAAGAACCCACCAAGAGCAGGGGCTCAAATCCAATTCCTTTGACTCCAAGTCCAGTGTTCCACATGACGAACGCATCACGGATCGAGCAGTAAAGTCATATAATAGATGGGGGCAGGTGGCTGCAAAGATCCTCTGTCTCCAGAATAGCTTTCTCGTTCACCTGTTCCCTAATCCAGTCCAGTATGATCCTGTTTGTTGAGATGCAGGTAGTATGTAGCTGGGGGTAATATGGACCTGGGGATGGGTATAAAAAGCAATTTATTCATCAGTTTTGGGAATTAATCACTTGGTATGAAATAGCTTATGAGTTCCTTTCCCAGGAACAACCAGCTGAGAGCAGGTTTTAATAAAGATTAGTAGAGAAAGATGAAGCAGGGGACAGGTCCTTCCCAAGGGAAGATGATCCTGGTTGGGGAGTGGAGAAGCTTCGAGCAAATCGCTGGAGAATGAGCCTGGAGCCTGGACTAGGGGAGGGTGGGGCGGGGCTGAGGGGGACAGGGTGCAGAAGTGGGGGGGGGAGAGATCTCGATAGAATGCAGACTCGTGTTCATGGCTGTTACAGCATCTGGACAGAGGCAAGCATTACCTCACCTCTCCAAGCCTCTGGTTTATGATAATTCCTGCCTCTCTTAAGACTCAGCAAGGTGATGGTATAAAAGTACTTTATAAACACTAAAGCACTCTACAAATGGTAGTCACAGTCATTGACGTTATTATTGAAGGCCATCTGAGTAATTCCGTAACCCATTCTGTGACTCCTTGCATCACGTCCTGGTACTCTAACTTTTTTCCTATGCGATATGTGAACGGTGGTGCACTAACATGACACAACGCTAGTTCATCAGCTGCAGAGGGTTTTCTATTTCGAGACCAGTCTGAAGGGCCGTTCCAGCTCCGGAACTCTTGGCAGGACTGGTGGAGGCCTTTTCAGGGGCTGTGTGGTGGTTCGGTTCCTCCCCGTCCAATCACAAGAGGCTGTTGCTCAGGGAGTCCGGCTGAGACACGCCAGCCTGGCTAAAGCTGACTGGTGAGCACAAGAGAGTGTGGAATCAGGGCTCATTATTCCGAGAGGGCTGGAGCTGGCCTCAGGGTGCTCCCGCTGCCCTGCCCGTGCAGAAGGAGGAGGATTATCTTTTTCATGCTGCCTGTAGCTGGTTAAAAAACAATTTACGGAACAGTGGAGCATTCGGGAACAGCAGTGTTGAGTCAATAAGGAGGGTGTTTGCAAAAGATCTTATTTTTAGGGATCAATTGTCTTTCAGCTGACCAGTCGTTAACGCTATTTTCTATAGCATAGGAACTGCACTCCTGCCAATATAATAAAACTCCCGTCTTTCACGTCTACCAACTAATGATAAAGAGGTGCCTCATCGTAGCATACGGTAAAAAATAAAAGCTGAGGAAAATTAGCAATAAACTAACAGCACCTACTTTAATCTATGTTGATGACTAGAATGAAACATCATTAGTATTGATCGATCGGCAAAGGTGAAAAAAATAACAATATTTAATGTGGGTGAGGCCATGAGGAAACAGGTACTGCCATAAAACACTGTAAAGATTTTAGTTCTCTCCCAAATTATAGTCAGTGAAATACTAATTTTAACCCCCATGGGGATCTTCACAAGCAGATTTTGAAATTCATCTGAAAGAGAAAACAAAAATGAATGTAAAAATGTTTTTGACAAAGGAAAATAAGGACTTTGCCTACCAAACATACAAAAACTTACACTATGAAGCTATTGGAAAAAAAAAACAAAAAACCTTACAGAATAAAGAAGGAAAGAACAGGATTCCTGCAGGAAAAGATCAGTAATGCAGCATAGAGCCTGCAGGAACCCCATCCATCGCTCTGTGG
This sequence comes from Macrotus californicus, assembly GCA_007922815.1. Taxonomy (NCBI): domain Eukaryota; kingdom Metazoa; phylum Chordata; class Mammalia; order Chiroptera; family Phyllostomidae; genus Macrotus; species Macrotus californicus. Next base: position 5,289 of record VMDR010006745.1, read on the forward strand.
GGATTTGTTATATGGCAAAGATGACATTTCACGTCAGTAGGGAGAACAGGAGCCATTTATTGAATGGGTTTATGTCAGTTGATAAGATAAAGTTACATTCCTGCCTCAGAAAAACATACAATAAAAGGGCCATGTAATGAATATTCCCAGCTCTCTAGGCCGTACAGTTTCTGTCACAAATACTCAGTTTTCCATTGTAGGGCAAAAGCGTCGTCAACAGTGCGTAAACGACAGGTGTAGTTGTGTTCCAGTAAAACCTAACTCACAAAACCAGGCAGCAGGAGGCATTCTGCAGTAATTTGCTAACCTCTGGATTAGAAAACCATTAGCATCAATAAAAACCTCTGTAGTGGAAAATACAAGGATATTTGTTATAACATTGGTGTGAGAAAGGCCTCCTGTAAGAAAAATACAAATTAAAAGAATGGGAAATAGCCATTTTGGACAAGAGTGTGGGGAAAGGTTTTTAAATGCATTCCTTTTGGGCCATTGATTCCATTAGCAGGAACTTAACCTACAGAGTAGATTGTATCTCTCCACAATACTGTATCTCCATCTCCATAGACCTGTAGATGAGGTTGAAAATAAGCTACATTTTATTAACAGAGGAGTCATTAATTCTGGTACATCTATACTATGTCTAGCAGTCAAAAAGAATGAGGTAGTCCTACATGTACTGACATAGAAAGATATCCTTGATACATTGTTTCAAAAAGATAATTACCTTATGGAACATGTAGTAAAGCCTTATATTTGTTATAAATAATGTATATTGTGTGTGTGTGTGTCTGTGTAGTAACAATTTTGGAAAGATAGACATCAAATTGGTCACTTCCGAGATTAGGTGGAGGGTGGAGGCGGAAGGAACCCCGACTTCCCATGTTGCGCTCATGTCTTTCCATATTGTCTGTGTGCTTTATGGTGAGCATGTATTAGCCAAATAGCAGGAAGAGTGCTAAGAGGGCGCACTCAGAACTCTGAGAAGTGCGGCATGGAATTGGTAAACCTGTGGCCCACTTTTCTAGAGATGAGAGGGACGGGGGGCATAACTCTCTTGTGGGTTGTTATGGAAACAGGCACCCAGGATGCCTTGCTTAAGGCCATGTCACAGACCTTTGGGGAGGGTGGGGGCAGACGCCCACATGGGGATGTGGTGTCATGGGTGGGGGACAGCACGATGAAATGGGCAGAGCACACCTTGGCCTCTAAATGTACTTGCCCTCATTGCATGACTTCCTGCCCTGGGACAGGACACTTAACCTCAAGGCTATTGAGAAGATGTCTGGCTGGGGTCAAACAACATAACAGCTGTGTGACCCAAACATAGCTGGCATCTTTGTGGCCCGTGTTCAGTGTGGTTTCTCCTACACTTACACAGTGGTCCAGTGAGCAGGTCTTGACAAATACCAGAGGTCTTTTACTGTGGTTGTCCATGCAGTGATGGCACAAAGGTTTGACGAAAGACTTCCTGGAAATCCGTCTTATCTTCTCTCTTTCAGGGCAGCTGCCAAAGTCTCATCTCCTCTGTCCCATTCACATAGCTCCCTCACAGGCAGGTGGCTCTCATTTTGTCTTCATCTTCTCCAAAGACAAGCTTACACGTGGCACAGATCCTTAGGACATGTCATCTGTCCTTATGAGAATCATACACCCATGGAATATGGTGAATAAAAATCTGTACCTCATCATATCCCTGGAACCTGACACACAGCAGACATTCAACAAGTATTGGTTGGAAGTCCTTTTCCCACATTACAGCTTTTGGATTTTTATTGAGAGAGAATCAACAAGTATTATCAGCAAGATTTCATCCAGAGTATCAACTACACCCATGATTTTGATTAGGGTGCTCCATGCCTGGGTTTATTGAATGCCCTTATGCATTCAGATCTGGCATAATATTCTATTTCAAGGGCCCAAGTCTCTTTCCTGCCTCATTTTTCTGCCTAATGCAGTTCCTCCAATTTCTAATGAGAGGTGCTTATATGAGGGACAGATACCTTTCTGTTACAGTAAAAAAAGCTTTTTGTATTTTTCAGGAAAATGTTGAAACTTTCAAGTGGCTTCATGACTAGGATGGTGCTTGTGCCTCTAACTTTCTCTCTCCTCTCCGTACCCTACTTGAAACTCCTGCAGATTCACTGTGCTGCACTCTATTCTGAGTGCTGCCCCTGCTTTATTTGGCTAACGTCTATTCAGTTGGCAGGTTATAGATTACCTGGCATCCCCTGCAAGGACTTGGCACCTCTGTTGACATTTATCATACATTATAATTGCCATCTGCGCCTCTGTGCCACCCCACAGGAGAGTGAGTTCTATGAGGATCAAGATCTTGTCTGTCTTGTCCACCTTTGGGTCCCCAGCAACCAGCACAATGACTGGCATGGGAAGGGCAGTTAACAGGTGCTTGTTGGACGTTTGAGACAGAGGAGTTGGACTTGAGTAGCTCAGGCCATCTTTATAGGCCCTTCTCTATGCACAAGAATATTGTCATATACTGGCCTCTCCGTTTTCAATTTCAGCCTGCGATTAGACCCAAGGCCAGAAATTATTTTCACAGTGGGAACCCTCTAATCTAGCTTCTGTGAAAACTGAAAATATATCGAATGTCTGCCAATAAAAAAAAAGATTGCATGAAATCTTGAGCATTTATGCTTTGGAATATCTTACAACTCCTAAGGAAGAAAAATTAAAATTACATGTATTGATCTGGAGCGATGTACATCATCTATTAAGTGAGAAGGGCAGATTGTGAAGCAGTATGTGATATAAATTCAGTTTCGTAACAGCCCCCAAAAGTGACATAAAAGGTGGCAGCCCATATAGAAGTATATTTGTTTGTGTGTTTGTGAATAAACGTACAATGGATTGGTGTCAGTGGATTCTGTTGCACTGTTGGCTTTGGTTATCTCTGAAGATCAGGACTAGAAGGGAGAAAATGAATTTTACACATCTTCGTAGCATTTGATGTATAAAAATAAATATGTATTATAGCAGGTCCTTGAATAACATTGTTTCATTCAACATCATCATGTATCAGATGAGATTCTGTAGGAACTTAACTCTTGTTTATATTAATTAGCCTATGGTAAAATTGGTTTCATTATACATAGTTTGGCTTAAATTTGCAGAATCCATTGCTATTAAGTGAGGACTTACTGTGTTTTTAACTTTTTAATCCAATAATTAAATCCCAGTACAATGAGGTCATGATAGACCCCCACATTTTCAAAATATAGTGTATAGTAATGTTTCACAAACTTTGGTGTGCACAAGGATATCCTAGAAATTAGTTAGAAAAAAGATTGCCAGGCCCCCATCCTCAGAGCTTCTGAGTAGCAGATCCGGCATTGGCCTGAGAATTTGCCTTTTAACACGTCCTTAGGAGATGTTGGTGCTGCTGCTCCATGGTCCTGACTCTGAGCAGCACGGCATGGCCTCCAACTTCCTTGAAGAGAGAGATATCAAAGGGACCTTCCCTGGTACCTGAGAAGAATTGAGACTAGAACGGTTAGAAAAAAGATTGCCAGAACAGGCATGGGGACTCCCAGAGCAGAAGCTCTTCTGTGTGCCCCTCGAAGGCGTTATGTATGGGGTTGACGTTGACGTTGGTTATTCATGTTGGGAGCCTTGTTGTGTCTTTCTCCAGCTCCATTGCTCCCTGTCCTCATGGCAGGCAGTTGGTTCACGGCTTCTTGAAACAAAGCTTTGCCATTAGGAGAGTTGGAAATACTGTGGGCACACTGGGAGGCAGCCAGTGGCCAGGTCCATGTGGCCTCAGGAATATCAGCCATGGGGTGAAGAGTCTGTTAGAGCTGCCATGTGACAGAAGCAAACAGTGTCACGGCCAATCAGTTTTTATTCTCATAGATGGTGGTTTGGTGGTTCAGGTGACAAGACCATTCAAGTAGAAGACCTAGGTGGGGTGGGAGCTATTGGGAGTTTCAGGAAGGAACCAGAGAGATCAGCCAGGTCATTAGGAATTCACTGAATGCGCCATGCTCTCTCATCTTCTCCAGGTGGCTGAAAGCCACATAGGCAAGTAGTTTGGACTGTGGGCCTTGACATTAGGTCAACTTGATTTTGAATCCCAGCTCTGCCAGTGCCTAGAAGTGTGATGCTGAGCAAAGTACTTAACCCTTTGGGGCCCTAGGTCCCCACTTGTAAAAAGGGGGTGATAATATCTACTGTAGAGGATTGCTTTGCCATGAAAGGAGATAGTGCTATATGGAAAGATCCTAGTATTTTTTGTAGATGTCATCACCACTGTTATTATTTCATTGATCATCAAATACATATTAAAAAATTTTAATGTCTTTGAAATCAGGAAGTATCTTGTTATTGGCCAGGCATCCATTATGGTATAATTGGCATGGTCTTTGCCTCAGAGCTGGCAAAATGGGTACCAGCAGCTTATAAGAAAATCCCAGAATCTGGTGGAGCTCCCATTTAAGAAATGCAGCATCATTAATACTCTTGGTGGCCTAGATGCGAAGATGACCTGCTGGTAGAAAACCTGGACCCTGATAACTAGAAACTGAAAAGTGACAAAGAGTTGAATTCTTGGTGGGGAAAGAAGTTTTAGGAATAGCATCATCATATCATCCAAGGTCCCGCAGGGACCAGATAGTACATTCAAATTTGGGAATTGTGGCGAGTTTAATAAAGGGGCAGTTTACAAAGGGGCAGTCAGGTTTTAGGACAACTATCGAAGTGAAATACCTCTGGACCAGAAGAGTAGGAAGCAGTTACCACCCCATTGCTTGCAGGGTCAAAGAGAGGAAATAGTCACAGCTACCTGTGAAGGTAGCTGACTGAGAGGGTGGCTGACAGGAGCCGTGGGTGGTCTTTGGTGGAAGGAAGGGACCTGGAAGAGAAGGAGCTGGGAGAATAAATATCCCACCCTTACAGACCTTCCGCCCTCTCATCCCTTTACTGGTGCTCCTCACTTCTTGAGCTGTCCAGAATCCAAATGTAAGGGAGCCCTTTCGTAAAGTCTGTGCGGTTGTGCCTCCTGGAGCCTAGAGCAGGACTAAAAAGCAGACAGTGAATTGGAGGGGCAAGCAGTGGACACCCACACACTAGCCGACATTGCTTCTCTTCTTCTTTTTGTGAACCCATGAGAGTGGATCTGTGATTTTAAAATTCCTCTAAATATATCTAAAAGATCTCTTTCAGGAGATATTTAAAAAACTCTAAGTTATAGAAAGCAAGCTCCTCTTTAGCTGTGAAACTTCCAAAGCTTGATAAGGTCACAAAATCTAATCTCATATCACACTCTCAAGTCAATTCCAGGGAGATAAATCATAGATCTAAAAGTAAAATGTTTTTTAAAAACATATTTTATTTTTAAATTGAATTTATTTTCAATTCAATGGGGTGATGCTGTTTAACAGAATTGTACAAGTTTCAGGTGCACAATTCTCCAACACATCCTCTGCACACTGTACTGTGTGCTCACCATCCCAAGTCAAGTCCCCGTCCATCACCATTTATCTCCCCTTTACCCATCTCCACCTTCTCTCACCACCCTCCTCTGGGCAGTCACCACAAGGTAAAACAATACAGCTTTTAGAAGCTAAGATTAGAAACTATTTTCTTAATTTTGAATAAGCAAATATTTCTTTAACAAGACACAAAAAGCAATAATAATAGTTGGAATTATTGATAAACTGGACATCATTCAAATTAAAAACTTGGATTTACCAAGAAGTACTATTAAGAGAGCTAAAAGGAAAGCTACAGAATCAGAGAAGTTATGTGCAATGCATATATCTTATGGGCAGAACATAAAGAATCCTATAAATTAATGGACCAGGCCAGAAGTCCAATAGAAAATGGGTAAGTGACTCCAGCAAGTGGCCAATAAACATATTATATGGTGTTCAGCTTCCTTAATAACCCCAAAATACAAATTAAACTCAACAAAATTGTAGAACAAACTTACTAGAATGATGGACAAGACTAAGCTTTAGTGAGCATGTGGCACTATGGGGACTCTTACACATTACTGGCAAAATAAAAAGTGCTGTAACCACTTTGGAAAACTGTTTGGCATCACATAGTAATGTTGAATGAAAAGATAATATATAATCCTATGATTCCACTACTAAATATTTACCTAACAAGGAAAGCATTCATATAGACTCAAAAGACCCAAACAGAATTGTCCATAGGAGGAAGATTCATAATGCCCTCAAACTGTAAATAAGCCTAATGTCCACTAATAGGAGAACACTGCTCAGCAATTAAATGAATGACTCAGCCCCACACAACCACTTGGATGAATAGCTTCATATTAAAAACAGGCAAAATTACTCTATGTTGTTAGAGGCCAGGATAATGGTTTTCTGTAGCGAGAAGAAAGAGGGACGTGATGGGGGAATGAGGGGCTCGTGTGTTCTTGGGAAAGTTCTGTGTTTTCACTTGGGTGATGATTACACGAGTGTGCTCACTTTGGGTTAAGTGAACTGTATACTTATTATTTGCACATTTTTCTGTTTATGGTTTGCAAGTCAATAATAAAGTTTTAAAGCAAGAGGCTTTGTAAAGGCTCAGAGAAATTAGGTAGAAGGGGACACCAGGTAAAATCAGATTTGGGAAGGAGAAAGACTAGAATTCATGTAAATGACTGAGATTCTATTTTAACCCCGGAAGCACTGACTGCAATAGATCATCATGTGCTGCTTCTTGACCCAAATCTTGAAAATCCTGTCCTAAAAACAAATTGTTATTACAGACTTTAAATTTTACTGTATCACCCTTGCCCCTTTCTAACCAGGCTGAAATTAAAGCTCTATTAAAAAGTGGATTCATTTAACATGATTTAAATTGACTGGCTTATCTCCTGAAGCCAGAACTACATTTCACAGCCCTTCACATACCAGCAAGTGCATCTGTAGCACTTTGTTCAGTACTGTCCCCAAGGTCTAAAGAGCCTGCACATGAACAAAAACAAATCCATAATACAAATTATGGGTATGGATAATATAAAATCAATGGGCCAAAATTACATATTTTAACAATTTCTAAATAATGTTCTATACCTAATAGTATAATTTAAGAAACTCAACAAAGCGACAAAAGCCATTAATGTTCCCATTAGTCCAATGCAGGCTCCCTCTCTTCAGGACACCTAACACATCTCAGCAAAATTTAATAGTCACAGTAGTCGTGTGAAGGGCAGAGTGTCCAATACTCTGGATACCAAGCGGAGTCATGTCAAGATTCAACCCAGTCAGACCTTCACATACTGGTAAGAAATTTCTCTTCTGCTTAAACCCGGATCAGACCACAAATCCATCCAGCACACTCAAACAAACCAGCCAGTTACATAAAGGAACCTATACAACTTGGCTTCGACCGCACGGACGCTGGGGAAGTGCCACCTGAGTCTTGAGCATTGGAAATTGCAGGCCATTCTCTGGGCCCACAACCTTCTCCTGAGTGCCCACTTTACCCGACACCAGGCTGGATGCTGCCGTTACAAAGAAAAATGAAGCTTAGTCCAGGAGAGTTCATGGCCATTCATTCATTCTAGAGAATTTAGAAATTATATGTAAACACATTGCATAAAGCTAAAATTATCTTCATTTTATTGCCTGGAATGTTTTGATAAATATTCTTTCAATTACAAGCAAACACTGCTATAGACTGACTGTTCCCCCCCCAAATCCATATGTTGAAATCCTAACCCCCAGTAAGAGGTTATTTGAAAGTGGGCCCATTGGGAGGTGATTAGGTCAGGAAGGCAGAGCCCTCATGGATGGGATTAGCACCCCAGGGAGCTCCCTTGCTCCTCCTGTCATGTGAGACACAACCAGAAGATGGACATCTGCAGACCAGGAGGTGAATTCTCATGAGACACTGAATCTGCCAGCACCTTGATCTTAGATCTGAAAATCCTGAAGAGACTAAAATTCCCGAGACAGTTTCTGTACTGAGGCTGATTTTACACCAAAGAGCTTTACTCTAAAACTGTTTCTTTTTGAGTTATCTCTACATTTCAAAATTGTTGTCAGTGGAACACCTATAATGATAGTATGTACAGTGGGCTCTTGGGTCCACGTGAACCAGCCACATGCAGATGGACTCCCCATTTAGCTAGGAGGACCGATGGGGCTGAGTGCTCAGCTGGAGAGGCCACACTGCTGACCACAGAGCTTCTACCCTGAACGTGCTTAAATCAACCTCTCCTTATCACATTACACAGAGTAACCGCCGTGAAGTATTAAAAATGTTAAAAAAGAAGTGTTCAAGTATGCAGAAGAATAAAGCTACATGCTTTTTAATTCCCCAGTATTAGTAAAATACCATTCCCTCCTTTCTTTGCCCATTTCTGTCAGTAAAATTGAGCCCCAATGGCTCATTGCTTTTGCTTATAATGCTGAATAATGAAATTTCAGAACCTGGCCTTAAAAATGAAAGTCTTCATAATTAGCAAGAAGAGTCCTAGGAAGAGATGGAAGAGATCCCCTTCTCCCTTTCTACAGAGGAAGAGAGATCTTTTTTCCATAAAACTGTTTCAAGAATCTAATTTGATGAAACATTAAAGTAAGACTAGTCACAAGGCTTTTGTGTGAGAGTGACTCTTACCAACTTATTTGATCAAAAATCTGTCCTTGAAAAAGAACATGAACAAACAGGTCTTGTAAGAGCCCTAAGACTTAGATATCGTTGCCATGACCTGTGAAAGTAATGGTGCTTGTTATTCTCTATGACTCCTCTGATCCCAAGATCCATGCTCACCCTTTCTGCGCCCTGCATGATACCCCAGGAGGCTGAGCCTGCTGAGCACACTCGCCAGGCTTCCTGTGGTTGGCTTTGACCAAGGGGACAGCGGGAACTGGGTGAGGCAAGCAAAGCCCCTGAAGTGCAAAACTGCAGGAGGCCTTGACTCTCACGTGGGACCCTGCACTGTAGAGCCTGAGAGTGAGCCCATCTCACCAGGGGACAGGGCAGTGTGCTTGCGCCCACCCCTCCTCTCTTCCGACTACCGCCCTGCCAGCTGAGGGTGTCAGGGGCTTAGCCAGAACTCTTAACAACAGCATCAGATAAAGAGTAATTCTAGTTGTTTATCTCACTTAACAATCTGTTGCTCTGGTAATAATGTTGTGATTGACAGCTCAGTATTCTTAACTAGTATAAGTAATTAAAATATGACTGTCAACTCAGAAACAAATGTCAAATCCATGCATTTTTGCATTTTAATTTTTAAAATCAAGAGTTTGTCCCACCTAAATAAACAAATCAGAGCAAAAACTTCAGGGAAAGTTGGAAAGTATATATACAGGAAGTGTTTAGGAAGCAGATATATCAGGGCCTGTGCAAATGTGGGGGTTTGAGAGTCTCTGGGTCTGTCTTTCCTGACTCCCCAGGGTCTGTTCTGTGATCAGAGGACAGAGAGCCATTGCTAGGCCTGGAGTTTCAGGTGCATGTCTTCAGCTAGTGCCGTGCAACGCGTATGTGGGAAGGGGAGTTATCTGCTACACAGAAACTCATCACGGGTGGGGGGCGTGCCAGGAGCACAGCCGCACAGCCATCCCTCTGCCGACCACCCAATCGCTTTGCCCACTAGAGAGCTGTTTCCACAAGTCGTGACTATCAACCAGTGAAGCACAGCAAGATGCAGGCTGTCCACATTTTGAAAAGGTATAGATTTAGTTTTGTGTGACCAAAAGGGGTGGGTGCCGAGGTGAAGTAACTGTCACGCTGGCTCTGGGACTGGCACATCTGCCCTACAGGCTTGTGTGCCTGCATACCGGAGACCACATGTCACCACCCCATCCAGTCTCCTGATGGAGCTCAAATTCATCAGTTGCCTGTCAGAGAGCATGGCATTGACCTTTTAGGACACCGTCTTAGATGAAGAGGCTTTCAGTAGCCATCATTTCTGCGCATCTGAGTTCTGTTTAGACAAGAAAATAATTACACGTTTCCAATGTGAGGTTCTGTAGCTGCAGAGACACTGATGTCATGATTTACACATGCACAGAACTGGCCTGGCTGTTCCTGTCCAAAGGTTAATCAGGGTTATAACTGCTCTTTAAATTTGCATATTCTGTTAATTAACTTTCTTCTCAGGAGTGACCAGATTTGGAAAACAGGAATGAGAAAACTATAGAAACTGAGAGATAAAAAATATTTTAAAGGGTTTCCCCCGCACCCCCAATTACCCTTCTGATACTGAATCTCCTCCACCTTGTCTCTACCAGGGATCCTTCTACTTTTGCCACCCCAAAGTCTGGGAAGAAAGATGAATACAGAAGATACTGCTGAGATCTGCTTATCTGGAGCAGAAGCCCTGGAGCCATAAACTGGTAAGAGCACTTAAATGGTATTTTTGGCAAATTTCTGGAAGCTCAAGGCAGACTAGCGTGAGAATGAGAAACTGCTGGAATCCACAGTTTTTTGAGTGGCCCCACTTTTTATGTAGGCTTTATTTCTAAATCCCAACAGGTTCTCAAAATGAAAATCAGAGAAAGAGCCCCTTGTCAACCCGTTTACGGTAGGAAAAGTGTAATCATTGTGAACTTTACCCAGAGCATTCTCCATAATACACTCCGGCAGGGGACACTTTGCTTGAGCCTTATCCCAGCTGGGGGAAGGGCATTCCTCTCACTCCAGCTACCCCTAGTCTTCCTGTTATGCCTAAGGAAAAAATTAAACACAGAAATGGCCATAGGTGACAGGGATCAGGCCTTGGAGGAAATACAGGGAGAATGCTACAGCCAGGAAAGGGAGTAGGCTGCTGGGAGAAACACTTGTGAAGGTCACAGCCCAGAAACATAAGCCCACTAGGAGATTTGATCTAAAGGTTACAGATACCACCTCTTCTCCACACTGTACTATTATAACAGCAGGGTTCCAGTATAACAGTAATGGGTTGCAGCTGAAGGAGCTGTAAGTCATGGACCAACTCTCTCTTAGGAGAAGTATTTAGGGAAGCTCAAAGTCAACAGAGGAGACAAAAGCAAGGAACCAGAGGAATTTGAAGCCTCTGGTACCTATAGCTACAGCAAGCATTAAACACAGCTCACATCCAACCAGATTAATGTAAATCCTCATCATAAGGCCCTTTTACCTCAGTTCATATTAAATAAGACACGTCTGATACTCAATAAAAAATTACAAGGCATGCCAAAGACAAAAAACACAGATTAAAAAGACAAAGGCAATCATCGGAACCAGATTCAGATATGACATAGATGTGGGAATTATCAGATAATGAATTGAAAATAACTGTGCTTAATATGTTAAGATCTCTAATAAACAAAATAGACAGCATTCAACAACAGATAGGTACTGTGAGCAGTGATAGAAAGTCTAAGAAAGAATCAAAAGGAAATGCTTGACATTAAAACTCTAATAGAAGTGAAGATTGCCTTTGATGGGCTGATCAGTACACTTGATGTGGCTGAGAAAAAAGTCAGTGAGCTTGAACGTAGGTCAACAGAAACTTTCCAAAGTGATATATAAAGAGAAAAATAATGAAGAAAAATTAAAACAGATCATCCAAGAACTGTGGAACTATATGGAAAACTATAATATCCATGTCATTGAAACACTACAAGGAAAAGAAAGAAAGAAGAAATGTCTGAAGTAATAATGAGGATTTTCCAAAATTAATGAAAGAGTAAAAGTAAGAAAAAAAATTAATGGAAGACCCCAAATCACAGACCAGTGGTAGCCTGAAAAACCAAACAGGATAAACAGAAAAACAAAACAAAAGGCAACCACTTAGGAATCTCATATGCGCACTAAAGAATATCAAGGACAAAAAGACAATATTGAATGAAGCCATAAGGACGAAAATGCCTTACCTATATAGGAACAAGGATAAGAATTACAGCAGACTTCTTGTCAGAAACTGTGTAAGAAAGATGACTGTGGAGTAAAAGCTTTGAAATGTTGAAATGAAAAATGCTGGCAACCTAGAATTCTATATCCCGTGTAATTATCCTTCAAAAGTGAAGGGGAAATAAAGACTCAGAAAAACAAAAACTGAGCGAATGCCTCTCCAACAGACTTGTTCTTCAGATGTCATAGTTTGTTGGGGCAGCTACAACGAAGTACCACAGACTGGGTGGCTTCTAAACAGCAGGAGTTTACTTCTCACAGTCTGGACGCTGGGAAGTCCCAGTCTGTGTGCCAGCATCTTTGCTTTCTGGAAGGCTCACCTCTCCCTGTAACTTCACAGGGCAGAAGAGGGCGAGGGAGCTCTGGCCTCTTCTGTAATTAATTCTATTCATGAGGGCTCTACATTCATGACTTACTAATCTCTCAAAGGCCCCCCCCCCCCCAAATGCTATTACATTGGGGAATAGATTTCAATATATGACTTTTGGTTGAGGACATAAGTATTTAGTGTATAGCAAGAAGAAATGTTTAAAAAATGTTCTTAAAGCAGAAGGAAAATGATATGTCAGAAAGTTAAATATACATAAAGGAAGAATATCACAGAAGAGATTGATTTAATAAATAACTTTTTGCTTAAAGCAATAAAAGTAACAATATAGTAGGTTGTTAGAGTGCAGCTGACCTTCGAATAATGTGAGGGGTGCACTCAAAAATCCACATGTAACTTTTGACCACCCCCAAACTTAAGTTGTCCTCAGTATCGGTGGGGCGTTGGCTGTAGTAGCCATTCGGGATACAAAATCCGCAGATGATCAAGTGTGCTCTGTAAAACGGGCTGGAGAAATCCGTATAGTGAGCCCTCTGCATCCACAGACTCCAAGTGCAGATCGATAACGAGACCGGTATTTACTGAAGAACATCCATGTGGATGGCCAGGGGAGTGGGGGACTGACTACGGGAGTAAGTCGGACGGAAGGAGGCGTGACTTGGGGTGTGAACACACAGTACAGTGTGCAGATGATATGTTGTGGAACTGTGCACCCGAAACCTGTGATTTTGTTAATCGGTGTCACCCTGATGAATTCAATAAAAAGAAAAGAATTAAAAATAAAAGCATTAAAAAAAACAAGAAAAAGAAAAAAAATTCATGTGTAAATGGACTCAGGCGGTTCAAACCTGCACTGTTCAAGGGTCAGCTGTACGTGGAGAAGTTAAATGAATGACAACAATAGCACAAAGAAGGAAGAAACTGAAAATATTCTCTTATGAGTTACTTTTACTACACATGAAAAGGTATGGTGTTATTTGAAAGTGGACTTAGATTAGTTAAAAGTATATATTATAAACTCTAGGACAACCACTGGAAAAGTTAAATAAGGAAGTATGGTAAGAACCCTGGCTGGTGTGGCTCAGTGGATTGAGTGCTGGCCTGCAAACCAAAGGGTCGCAGGTTCGATTCCCAGTCAGGGCACATGCCTGGGTTACAGGCAAGATCCCCAGGAGGGGATGCTCAAGAAGAAACCACACACTGATCTTTCTCTCCCTCTCTTTCCCCCTCCCTTCCACTCTAAAAATAAAATAAATAAAAATTTAAAAAAATTAAAAAAAAGAAGTATGATAAGAGAGAACATTAAATGAATCATATAAAATATGTATAGAACCAGAGAAGGCAGAAAAAGAAAGGAAGATCAGACACGTCTATCACTTACTACCTATCAGGCACTATTCGGATCATTTTACAAATATTAACTCTTTCAGTGTTCACTGCAACACTGTGAAGTAAGTAGTATCACTATCCTTTTTTTTTCCAAGAGAGAAAATTAAGGCACGAAGAGGTTAAATATTTTGCCCAGCTCACACAGCCAGTCAGTGGAGCTGGTATTCAGACCCCAGGCCATCCCCACTCTTGAGTCTTATCCTTAAGGGCCTTGTTAATGCCAGAGCCAGAATTTGAGGTCAGATCTCTCTGACTCCAATGCCAGCACCTTTATCTGCTATGTCAGGATTAAACTCAGCTACCTCCATCTGTGAATCTCTTCATCTTCAGGCAGCTCTGGACTTTTATTTTTAAATATTTTTATGTTATTTACATTTTACATGCTTACTGTAAAGTATAGAAACATGTAGAAAAAATATAAAAATAATGTTGTTATCCAGAATTAATCACCATTAACATTTTAGTAACCATGCATTCATGCATGTGTGCAAATATGTAGGTAAAGCTGCATTAATAAAATATTATATATACTATTTTTATTATAAATACAATTTCTTCTAATCTTTTAATTCATTTTTTGTGCTTACTCTCCTCAACCTCTTCCTACCCCCCACTTCCCTCAAAGTGGAAAATCATTTTTAATGTAAATATATATTTACATTTACAGGGATTTTTCCATGTGTTTTACAAAAGTGGAATCATTTTATTCATGTCTCTGGGCCTTCCTTTTCATTTAACAATATATCATGGAAATTCCTCAAATAGCTGGTGGAGGTATAACTCACTCATTCTAATGGTTTGTCTGGTACCCCAAGGTATGGATGGACCACAGTGAATTCCATAATTCCCTTAATTGGAGCGTCTTCTTGTGGTATTTGGTTTTTGACCTTGACAAAAATGCTACAATAAAAATTTTACACAAAACTTCTTGTTAAACAGAGAGATTAACCGCAGTGTCCTTCTTGCCAAAACCACAAAAATCATAGCACATGGCTTGATTAAAAGGTGTCAACCCACAAAGACAAACAGAAAAGGAGAGGGAACACCAGCAACAAAGTGGACAAATGACACGTGCCTCAGCAGATGTCAGAAGGTGACAGAAAGCCATAATACAGTCCTGTATATACTACAGAACCTTGAGAGGCTCAGGGCCAGAAGGCCACTGGACTTCTCTGCGGCAATAATAGGAGCCAGAAGGTCATGGCTAGAGTACCTTCAAGACTCTAAAGGAGAACATTTCCAACCTAAAATTTCCTACTCAGACTAGCAATTAAATATGAAGGGAGAATAATGACATTTTCCAATAATCAAATATGTCAACATTTCCTTGGATTTACTCTCTGGAAGCTGTGGGAGGGCGTGCTTCACCGAATGAGGGAGAAACATTTCCATTTCTATTGAGTTGGCCAAAAAATCCATTTAGTTTTTTCCTGTAAAATAACAGACACATTTTTCATCGTCACCAATAACTTTATTGATTGGGAAATTTTGAGTATGTTGGCTCTCTCCCACATGGTATAACGTTGACTGTCCTCAATTAACGTCTCTATTTGATCACTATCAACTTCAGCTGGTCTACCTGACCCTGAAGCATCGTCCAGCAAGAAATCTCCTGCACAAAACTTTGCAAGCCACTTTTGACACTTTTGATCAGTCACAGCCCCTTCTCCATACACTGCTCAAATCATTTTTTGTGTTTCAGTTGCATTTTTACCTTTCTTGAAATAAGCGTAATATGCCAAAAATATTAAAGTGGCTACACAAAAATTCACCAATTTTGATAAGCTTTAAAAAAATGCACACCAATAGGCAGCTGTCACAATGCGATCTAACAAAATTGTTTTGAATGAAATTAAAGTCAATTAAGCGCTACTAGAGCCACCTTACAGGAAAAAACAAACGAGCTTTTTGGCCAACCCAATTTATCTGCAAACTAAGATCCTACTGGATTTTGGTAGCCACACCATATTCCCTGCACTAGCTCTCAACCAAGGCCCTCAAATCTTCTGCACACCTGCTACTGTGAAACCGTAACCCCCCTCCCACCCCCACACACAACACGTGCACACCAGGTATCTGCGCTTAATTATCCCAAACTTGGAGATTTATATCAGTAAGTTCCCTGGAAAGTGCTGTAAGTCCTGGCTTCTTTTATCTAAGTGCTTATTTTATCTGCCATCTTCTATTTATTACTGTAAAAATCCATCTGGTTAGATCTGTCCCATTTCTTAGCTTGTCATGATCTCTCTGGATCCTCACTCTGTCACCCACCACATTTACGATCCTTTCCAGACTCTTGTCATCCACAAATTAAATCAATGTGCCCTCTAAACTTTCAGCACAGGCCTGGATTCAAATGCCAAACAAGCCAGGGCTGCATCACTCAGGAGTTCATCAATCATTGCCAACAGCTATTCTATCCATTGTGAATTTCCCTAACTCTCATGTGAGATGCTCCTGGCGATAGAACCAGATCTGTACACAAAACATAATACAATGTGATTAATGTGGGGTAGCTGTTTTCTCTGCCCCTAAGGCAGCTTATGAGGAGTGTGCAATTTTAAGCCCAAACAAATAAGTTCTATTGGTGAGCAGTGGATATGTTCTCTCAGCCTCAGTTTACAAAAACTGGCTGCAGAGAAAAATATAGGAGAGGAGCATTTCACATAATAGTTCCATTTTAAAGAAAACCTAGAGCAAACATTGCCTCTAGGCATTATTGTTCTTAAAAACCCTTTAGGAGAGAGCCACATGGGAGACCCTCCCAGTCTCTCATTAAGATCGCTGACTCCAGGTTTCCTTTGAGCACTGGAGCAAATGGAGACAGCTGTCTCTTTAGCTGAGTATCAGTGAAGTATTTAGTTCAATTTTAGTGGCCATCATTTTTAAACAATACACATCTTTTAAATACTGGAGCCACACTCTACACATAGCAAGATGTTCCCGCCGTTAGGGAAGAAAGTGAAAGCACTGAGTGAACTGTCGGCTTTCATCTCATCCTGCTGCTACGGCACACACTCCATGAGTGGGCTAGATGGAAAGATTACAGTCTCTCCCTGGCCAGGTGGCTGAGTTGGTTGGAGTATGGGTCTGTCCACCAAAAGGTTGTGGGTTCGATCCCGGTCAGGGCACATGTGGGAAGCAACTGATCAATGAATCTGTCCCACATCGATGTCTCTCTCTTTCATGTTTCTCTCTCTTCCCTGCTTTCCTCTTTCTTTAAATCAATGAACACACCCTATCCTCCAGCAAGGATTAAAAAAAGAAGATTATACAGTCTCAGTATCTCTCTTCCCTGCCTCCCTCCCTCCGTCCCTCACTCTTGCTCTTGTTCTCACTGCAGTTTCCCAGGGTAGAATTTGCGTAGGTTAAACATGGGTATGATGGCTGTTTAGTAGCACTACGTTTAGACAAAGCGTGTGCAGATTTCTGAAACCTGAGGTCAGAAACTTAAGATGTTTAGAGGGGAACAGTTCCTCAAAATAAGGTCAGTTGCTTTACAATCTCTTAGGGGATTCAGGGCTGCTCATTTCAGCATCACAGTAAGTGTCTGTTATCATCCAGGTCTGTTATATTTTAATTTCATGTCTACCTGGGGGAATAACTGGGGCCTAGACCTGTTCCTTGTAGTTACTATTCATCATTGCCCCTGTGCCTCATAAAATTCAAAAGACATGAGGTCAACAGGAAGCTGGCATTTTGGAGTCTCCTAATATAAAAAATGCCAAGGAGAAATCATTGCTCTTCCATTTCCTCTCCTGGCCAGCAACCCTCAGACAGAAAGAGCATGCACCTGCCAAAACCAGGGATGTGCTGAAGGGTGTGAAACTTAGTGCCATTTTTGTGTGCCTGTCTAATGTACAATACTTGGTAAACTTTGAAAGAGATGTGGACAACTGTAGCATCCATGAGCGTATGAGACTGAAGACTTAATTACCTAATTTCTGGAAGGTTCCCAGGCCCTGCCATTGTCCTTACCTCGAAGGGAGATAGACATTGTTGGTCTTTCAACATACTCATCACCACAGGAAGAGAACAATATTTTAAATACAGAGGTCCCTTTGGGTTAGGGCTGGAGCCAAATATAGATGTGAGAAATAGCAATTCAGCCTTCAGCTCCTCATACAGGCAACATTGCCAGACACAAGTGCATGCTATTGAAAAACAATGCCTACCTCTAATAAAAACATAGACCCACGTGGTCTTTGGCTGCGTGATGAAAGCACGTAGCTTCGGTAATTTAGAGAATCAAGTGTGTGTTCGTGTTTAAGAGCTTTTTGTAGAAATGACACAGAAGACCAATATTTCAGCAAAGCATTTAAAAAATTTTACTCTTCATTCATTTTGATTTGTTTAGAAAAATGTACTTAGCAAATAAATTTTGTCCTAAAACTAGACAAAAGAATTAAATAAAGTCACACTTGTAATTTCTCACATGCTGATAGTAACTTCTTTTATATATTTAAACTATGGCAGTAGACTTTGTACTAAAATCTAAAAATACATTTTAAAATATACTTAGGGCCACTGTGTAATTTAGTGGCTTCCAGGAATTATTGATCTCATAATATCAAAATATATTTCTTTTTTTTTCTTTGCCTCAGGCACTTAAATCTCCATTAGAAGGGATCAGTTACCAGAATTGACTGTAGAGAGCTTTAAGGCTGAATTAAAATTGCACCCAGTAAACAATTGTGTCATTTATATTTGTTAGAGGGAGGTCACCACCTGGCTTAGCCTCCTTGTGCTTTAGGGACCCAACGTTATAGGGCAATTTTTCTAGTGGAAGTTTTTAATCAAATTGTCATCTTCTGTCTAAGCCGTCTTGTTGAAACATGACACTTCTGACCCTGGGAGCATCATGGGAGCTTGAAAGAGACATAAATTTGTTTTTCCTGGGTGTCCTTACTGGTTGACCAAAAAAGAACAATTAACTTTGTATGTATTCACAGATTAAAATAGGGAGCTTTAAAAAACCTTTGTCCCTATAAAGAAGAGAGCAAGATATAAATTAATAAAAATCTCTTGAAAATGTTATGCATCTTATTCACCAATAGAGAGCCAGCCAAAGGACTGTGGCCAACATTTGCTGAGCACCTATTACATATGCCAGGCTCTGCTAGTGCTGAATTGTGTTTTCACTTCATCCACTCACACTCTGCAAGGCTTATTTGAGTGCTTCCATTTTATGGACGAGGACACTGAGGCATGTGTACATAAGTAACTTGCTCAAGAATGCGCATACAGAGCTGGTCTGAGGTCACACAGGATGCCTGCAGCATTTGTGTTCTACTCTATCTCTTCTGGAACAATCCACCTGCAGAAAAGGAAGGTCCTCAGCTCACCCTCTGACCCAGTGACTATAAAACCCAGATGATGGGCTGGATAAAAAATAGTGTATTTTCAAATCCCAATACCCATTTCGCTCTCAAAGGCTTTGTTCCTTCTATGGGTGTTGAAGAGACCTTGGCCGAGCAAACAGGCTGGGCTGCCTCTGTTCAGAGGAGTTTTCTTTTTTTTGTGAGTGCTACATGTGGGGCAATAAAAAGGAAGCATAAACTGCAGAAAAAGCATTAAAGCCACCTTCTGTGCTTTTCAAGTCTTTCTAAAACAGACCCAGACTCCTTTATTTGTAATGACAGTGGATATAAATCACCTTTGGTATCTTGGCTTCAGTAATCAGAGGATTGTGAGGCTTTTCCATATGGCTTTCCTCTCCTCTTTTTCCTCCCTAAAAAAAGGACATGATGAGGCATTTTTTTCTTTATTCTGTACAAATCTAAACTTTCTAAACAAGCCATGCTCAGGCTGTGCTATTGATAGTTGGCTTAGGAACTCACCTGGTTGGTGAAGCAGCTGCTCTCTCCATTTGACAGAAGTCAGAAGCAGTGATGGGTGATTTGCTCAGTGAATCACTTTGCATTCTACTTGGAGAGCAGCTCAGAGTTTAAGCTATTTAAACTCTTGTGCAGGGCACGGTGTAGCACTCTGTAGCCAAAGCAGATTGATGAAGGCTTCAGCAGGAGGCAAAATCACGTTCCAGCCTCAGAAAGACCATTCCAAGTCAGAGAAGGAACTAGGTCTTATACGTTGTGCAAAACACGTTACATGCTTGGAGTCTCCTAACCTGCTTACGCTTGCAGTTGGGAGCTGGGATACAGGATGCATTCAAGAGAATTTATTTTCTGCCTTCTGTCTTTTCTTCAAGTTTTTCCAGCTTTGAAGGAACTTCAGGGCTCATCAAGTCCAACCCTGGACTTTGCTCAAAGAGAAGAATGTCTCTGGTTATAGACTTTTATCTTCAGCCCTTTCTGGGAGAGGAGATTTGAACTCTGAGCACCAGCTTGATCATCAAGAATATACCCTCTAGAACAAATAATTCTAAAACTTTTATGGAATCACAAAAGATCCCAAATAACAAAAGCAATCCAGAAAGAACACAGCTGGAGTTACCATGCTCCCTGATTTCAAGCTATACTACCAAGCTCTAGAGTTACAGGAATCGAAACAGCTTGGTATTGGCATAAAAACACACACACATCAGTGGAACAGAATTGAGAGCCCAGAATTAAACCCACACGTATATGGACAATTACTTTATGATAAAATAGCCAAGAACATACAATGGAGGAAGAACAGTCTTTTGAATTGTTGTAAAAACTGGACTGCCACATGCAAAAGAATAAAACTAGGCCACTCTCCTACACCACACACAAAAATGAACTAAAAATGGATTAAAGACTTGACTGTAAGACCTGAAACCATAAAATTCCTAGAAGAAAACAGGTAGGAAGCTCCTTGACATTGCTTTAAATGATGTTTGTTTTGGATGTGACTCCAAAGACAAGGGGAATAAAGGGAAAAATAAACGGGACCACACTGAACTAGAAAGCTTTTCGCAGCAAAGGGAGCCATCAACAGAACGAAAAGGAAACCCAGTGGATGGGAGAAGATACTTGCAAATCCTACAGCTCATGAGGGGTTAATACTCAAAATATATTAAAAAACTCACAGAATTCAACAACATGAAAACTAACAACACAATTCAAAAATTGGCAGAGGCTGTACATAGACATTTTTCCAAAGAACACATAGAGTTGGCCAACAGGCATAAGGAAAGAAGTGTAACATCATTAATTATCAGGGAAATGAAACCAAAAATCACAATGAGATATCATCATATATCTATTTGAATGGACATTATCAAAATGACAAGAAATAACGAATATAGGACAGGTTGTGGAGAAAAGGGAAACCTGGGACACTGTTGATGGGATTGTAAACTGGTGCAGCCGCTATGGAAAACAGTGTAGGAATTCTTCAAAAAATTAAGAATAGAATTAGTGTATGACCTAGTTCTCCCACTTCTGGGTATTTATCTGAAGAATATAAAACTAGTTCAAAAAGATACGTGTACTCCTATGTTCATTGCTGCATTATTTACAATAGTCAATATATGGAACTAACCTAAGTGTGCATCAGTGGATGAATGGATAAAGCAGATGTGGTGTGGAATGCACAATGGACTACAACTCAGCCATAACAAGAGTGAAATCTTGTCATTTGGGACAACATGGATTGACCTTGATAGTATTGTGCCCAATTAAATGTCAGACAAAGAAAAGCAAATATTATATAATTTCACTCAAATATAGAATCTAAAAAAATACAAAAGGACAAATAAAACCAAAACAAACTCATATTGCAGAAAACAGAGTGGTAATTAACCAAAGGGAAAGGGGGTTGGAAAGTGGGCAAATGGTTGAAGAGGGTCCACCTAATGGTGATGGATGATGATTAGATTTTGATGATGATCACTTTGTAGTATATAGAGATGACAAATTATGTTGCAGACTTGAAACTTATGTAATGTTATGTACCAATTTAACATCAAGTAAAAAAAGATAAATATGGAAAAAGAATACATCTTCTACTGAAGTCACTGGATCTACCAACATTTCCTGAAGCATTTGCCTTGTGCTACATACATGTTGCTTAGTTCTGTGGATATGAGGATGAGTATGACCCACTTCCATTCTTTCTGAGAAAGGAGATGGTTAGGTATAATTTAGCCCAGAGGTTGGCAAATTGTAGCCAATGGGCGAAATCCCACTGGAACACAGCCTTGCTCATTTGTTAATGTAAGTCTATGGCTGCTTTCATGCTACAGTGGCAGTGTTGACTAGTTGTGACAGAGGCTGTATGGCCTGCAACACTGAAACTATTTAAGATCTGACCCTGGACAGAAGGCGTTTGCTGACACCTGCTTTATGTAATCCCTTTCCCTTTGGGGTTAAGAACAGTGGTTAGAAACTAATGGGTGATAGATGAGTTTGCTTTGGGAAGTACAATATTTAAAAAGCAGATCTGAATATGTCTAAATGTCCTGTTTTCCTAAACTTAGCCTCCTTCACTTTTAGGCTATCTGTGTGGCTCCAAAAGGCATTTGAGTTTGAGAGCCTTGATTCAGAGCAAGACCACTTGAGATGGAGAGAAAGAGGAATGGTTCATCTTCACTCAACTTGGTGGTAAGCCTTGACCCAGGAACATTCTTATTTACCGTTAGCAACACCCAGAGCAAATCTGCAGGCACTGATGGGGCTATACTAGGGAGGGACTGGGGAGTCTCTTATAGCACTGTTTTCACTCCAGGTGCAGGTATTTATTGGCCCTTCAATCCAGGAACAGCACCCAGCTCATGGCAGCTCTTGTATAAATACTGTAAATGACTCAGTGGTGGAGAAGGGCAGGACAGGGCAAATAATTAACGATGCTTTTTAATTGGCTGGTGAAGAAGTTGAAGTTACCTCATTGTATTCTCCATAAAATTTTAAATAACCCTTTTAATGGCATTAAAGCCGTTTTTATTAGGAAATTTGCCCAAGCTACTGAAGTCCCTGTGGTTTGAAAAATTAATATAACCAGTTTTATTGTCAGCACATGAGTCTCTTGACAGTTATGAAAGAGAAAGCCTGGAATTGGCTAGAGGGCAACTCTGGCTGGGTCTTCCACAGGCTACTGGATTAACTTTTAACTAACCTGGCTTCTAACTTAAAACCCTTGACTCGACCAAGGGTTTTTACTTATATAAAGATCTTGGTGATTGAAGCACTGTCATTTTTATCCTCTAGGCAGTGTTCTGTAGGAACCAACTTCTTACAATGTTTGGAAAATACAACCTCTTACCACAGATGCTAGAACCCAAAGAAGCTTTGAAAGACCACATAGTTGCCTAGCTGTTGGCTGACAACGTTCCCAACTGAGCTATGGTAGACAAAATGAGTTCACGGTATTCAAAATATGACCTTATGTAAATAGTTTTAACAGCATTGGTAATTAACATTTATTAAATGCTTACTATATAGCAGGAACTGTGCTAATTACTCTACACGTAGCATTAATTTAGTCATTGCTACAGCCATATGAGGTTGGGTCATTTTTATCTGAGGCCAGCCCAAAGAGGTTAACTGAGTTACCTGAAGCCATATATCTATGTGTCGGCAAAGACAACCTGCTTCTAACTCCAAAGTTCCTTGGCCACTAACCTGCCTATCCAGTAGCCTGCCCCAGTAGGCCATGTTCAGTCAGATCTGTCACCTTTTCAGTATTGAAGTTCCAGATGGAAATATAGGCCGGGCCATGTATTACAGTGGCACTGTTCAAAGCAGTTCTTAACTTATGCTTCATGGACACCGTGCAAGTTTGTAAGTACTTTAAGGACCTAAAGATTTTATGCAAAGTATGTGTATGTGTTTAAATGCATGGGTGAGCATTTTTTCTGGGAGAATGGCTTTTATCAAAGTCTGTCACCCAATAAAACGCTACGAACAGCTTACTTTCTTAACAGTTGTTCCTTGATTTATTGAGTTTCCTGAGTATCAACCATGTGGCAGGTGCTAAGCAAGGGGTGTACTAAGATGAGCGATGCATTAAGGTAGAAGCCCTTCCTGCCGCTTACTTTGCAAACTAGCATCGGGAGGCCCTTCATAACTTTCCTCATAATTAATGGCTCCAGAATTTACCTTCTATCATGTAGTAATTTACTAATTTAAAGCTAAATTTAAAAGTTAATAATACTAAGTATGTTCATTAGTTAATTATAAAAAATTAGAGACACCATTCTCCACCAAACAATAAAAAGAAGCCTCTGTATTGTCTTTTCATAAGTTATGTAAGGGTTCCATCTTCATTTTATTACTTCAGTTTTCTCAAAGAAATCAGTCTTTGAAAAAGTTTAAAAAAAAATTTTAGCAACAAGATTGAGTCTTTTCATACTAAATTTATTTTTTAGGACTTTTTAGTGTTAAGTCACAGAAATCCAAGCTTCACTAATAACAGGCGTTTGTTTAGTCTCACATCTGAAACACCAGGGCAGATTTTGTTTTAGGAATGTGTGAGGCCAGAGTTCAAACAATAATGTCAAGGTTTATTTCTCTCTGCATCTTTTGAATAGGCTCTTGCTGTATGGTGAGAAATAGCCCCAGACCCTTATTCTACCAACTTAGCAAACTCAGCAGAGAGCTGACAGAAGTATATAGATTGCCCTGAGTTAGACATGCTCAGCTCTAAGCCAACAACTCAAGTAACTATAGCCAAGAAGTACCCAAGGCCAGAATCGTGTGCCTGCCCTTGGAGCTGGGGTGAGGCTCATGCTGTACTCACACAACATGGCATCTCAGAGAATAGAAAGTACCCAAGGCCAGAATCGTGTGCCTGCCCTTGGAGCTGGGGTGAGGCTCATGCTGTACTCACACAACATGGCATCTCAGAGAATAGAAAGTGTCTGTTACCGTAAGAGGTGAATGGTGCCTCATAGCCCAGAACCACAGATGTCCGTGACACCAACAAAAGGTGTTCTCAGGAAACTGCCTATCGGGATGACAAATGTCCTTTGCTGTGTGCTAGGCATTGTGCTAGGCATGAGAGGTAAACAAAAAGAGGAAAGATCCTGCTTTCATGGAGCTTGTGTTCTAGTTAGGAGTGGTAGTCAATACACAAAGCAAATAAGAGATTTTGTAGTACATCAGAAGGTGGAACGCATCATGGAGGCAGACAGGGCAAGAGAGGAGCATAGAGTGTATCAGAGGACAAGGGG
Organism: Macrotus californicus; assembly: GCA_007922815.1. Taxonomy (NCBI): domain Eukaryota; kingdom Metazoa; phylum Chordata; class Mammalia; order Chiroptera; family Phyllostomidae; genus Macrotus; species Macrotus californicus. Next base: position 29,960 of record VMDR010006745.1, read on the forward strand.
AGCTCCGGTGTGTGGGGTCATGACGGCTTCACTGGGTGACTGAGAGCAAAGGCTTGAAGTCAGTGAGAGGCGACTGTGTAGACGTCGAAGAGATGAGGTGTCGGGCAGAAAGAAACAGCATGTGCAAAGGCCCTGAGATGGGAGCATGCCTGGTTGATTCGAGGTTTGGCAAAGAGGCTAGAGGAGCTGAAATCCAGTGAACAATGGAGAGAGTGTTAGGAGCTGAGGTCAGAGAAATAACGGCATGCCCTTGGTTTTTACTGTGAGGGAAATGAAAAGCCCTGGGAACACTTGAAGCAGTTAAACTTCTCAAAAGGATTGCTCTGGATGCTGTGTTGAGAACAGGCAGGTGTGGCGCCAGGGAAGAATCAGGGGAAACGGTTAACAGGATTGGCAGTAACCCAAGTGAGAGATGGTAGTTGGACCAGGACGGTAGAGGGCCTGTGCTATGCTACCCGATTTGTGTGATGTAAGAGACAGGAGTGTGGTCAAGCTCACCTCTGAGATCTCAAGGATGGTGTTGGTATTACCTGAGATGGGGACTTTGAAGAAGGAGCAGATTAAGGAAGAATGGGGAAGATAAAGAAAGTTAGTGAATCTTACCAAACCATATTCAAATCAGTCTTTAAATCCCCAACAGTTTCATTTCTGTCCTTCTCAAGAAAGCGGCAGCCAGTTCTGTGCTAGATGTCGTGAGAAAAGCCACAAACCCACACTTTATAGGCTGTTTGAGAAGACGAGGTTCGCCCACAGGGAAGTTGAAGTAATAGTAGAAAATTTCAGTAACCATTGAGACAGTGATGCAGAGTATTTTGCAGTTGGACTAATTCTGTAACACCATTTCGTAGGAATTCAGATAAGGGAGGGTTCATTTTTCCTGGTCAAGGCAAGCAAGGTGTAGTTGAGGGATTTGGCTCCTGAGGGAACTGGGTGTGGATAGACAGAGAGGATCCTCTGGTTTTTTTTTTTTTTTTTTGTGTGTGTGTGTGTGTGTGTGTGTTTGTGTTTGTAACTTGGCTGCCTTTATTCGTGAACAGGCTGGAGAGAAGGGCTTCTCAATTGTGGCTGCTTGCAGAAATCACCTGGGAGGGTTGCTTTGAACATGACCCTCATTTAGCCCATAGAGAGTGAGTCCTGTGCTTTTCAGGGCTTCCCGGTGATTCCCATGGCAGCCTGGGCTGAGGTCCATCGTGTAAAGCAGAGGTTGGCGAACTGCAGTCCCTGAGCCAAATGCAGCTGTTGCCTGCCCTGTTCTTCAGGTTTTACAGGAACACAGCCACGTCTGTTTGCTTACACATTGTCTACAACAGGCTGTGATGGCGATGTTGAGTAGTTGGTATCGGACCCAGGAAACATTCTCTGGTGTGGTGTGGCGAGAGGAGCGTGGGTCCTGGTCTCACACACCCTTGGATCTAAATCCTGTTTCTGCCAATTAATAGCTGTGTGACTTAGAGCCAGTCAGTCAACTCTCCAAAAGCTTGTTTCTCCACCCGTAGATAAAGATCACAGCTAGATTATGAGGCTTAAAGAAGATCATTTGGTAAAGAACCTAGCATAGGACCTGGCATGTGGAAATTTTCAGTTTTTGTTGTTTTCCTTTGTTTTACATGCTAAACCAGCCCAGTCTTCCAGGACCTTCCCTCTGCACAAAACTGAATCCTTTGAATTTCTTGCGGCCTTATTATATATAGCCTTTGTGGGGTCCATGCCTCCTCATTGCCCTGCAGGCAAAAGTACCTTAAGCAGGGCCTTTGGGCTCTTCAGTATCTAGAGGCTTTTAAGAGGAGATCAAGATGGACCCACTTTACATTATATTTCACTGGATAACAGAGTTTTTAGTGTGTTCTGGTGTATTTAATGTGTAATATAATAAAAAGGACTTATGTGTCATGTCGAGGGGCAGAGCATAAATGATTATGACAAGGGAAATGGAAGATCAGATGGTGTAACCTCAGCTGACAGCAGAATCGGCGTGATTAATGTTCTAAGCTAAAATAGCCAGGTTTCAGAAGCATCCTCCAGCCTTTCCCAGTAGCTGGGAACATGAACCGTTTCATAATGAGAAATGACCAACTTCGTTTCCTGCGTGTCTCAGGAAATAAGGGACAATTCTTAATTTCTCAGAAAAATTTTAGAAGAAAGCTACTTGACCAAGGGCAGGGATATGGGAATTTGGCTTTGTAGAAGACTCAGCAATACCCCCCCGCCCCCCGCCCCCCCCCGCCCGCCCCACAAACATACTCTATACTGTCCAGAAAGATGAATAGCTTCATAGTCAAAGCCGCTGGTTCTATAGACTGCTGTTGCATGCATGCTGTGTTATTAGCATCTAAGGCCATCATCTCCGTGTGTGATTTGTTGTTCAGAGGGGGCCAATTCCTGAAAATGAGAGACTCGGCTGAGTTACGACTTTTGTGGGCCCTAGCTACTTCTGCCTACAAAGGCCCCTTCTTCCATAAGAAATAATAGTAATATTTATTATATTTGTTTAAATATGAATATAATCCAAGCTGTATTATATTTCTCTCTGACTTAAATTAAAATATTTTCACAGTCCCCCCAAATACCGTGGGCCCTGGGCACCGTGCGCGCTGTGCCTGCTGGGTGAGTCAGCCCTAGACAGTTCTGCAGAGGCGCCCTATCACGCCTTCCAGGAGCCGGCGAGCACTTCTGACAAGACTAAGTAGAAGTTACTCATGCTGCATTCTGAAACCCTGATCATTCAAGTGCGATAACGGTTCACAAGGTGTTGGTGGTGGCCAGTGATGTCTTCCTGCCTGGATGAATGTCACACTTACCACTGTGACATAGCAATTGTCCTCCCCCTAAAACCGTCTCCTTGTCACTCGTGTAGAGCCATTCAAACATAGTGTCGAGAGAGAGAAGAGTGTATTGAAAAGGAGGGTGATGAAGAGGGTGGGAACGTGGGGTGTTATCTGTGCATGCCACCAGGGAGCTGGCTTTCCACCCTCCGTGGACAGCTAATGACTGAAGAATGTGCCCCTGAAACTGTACTCTACATGCCACTCAGAGACAACTTTCTCTCACACCTTGACGCGGCCAAGGGAGGCAGCCACACGAATGTGGGACTGGAGAGAGTGGGCAGTGTGGCTGTGTTGTTCCTAGCAGGCGTCCGCTTCCCACAAAGCCCCGCTGTGATGGGCGTGAGTCACAGGCGTGATGGCTGAGACTGGGGAAGATGAGTGGGAGGAGCGGTGGGCACAGAGTCATGTGCTTCTGTTATGGAGTCCAGTGAGTGTGTGTGAGTGTGTATACGTGTGATGTCGGTCTTTGGCTTCAGTAGCAGCACATCAGAAAAGAGCAGAAACGTTTCCGTGCAGGAACCTGGGACGGCGAGAGTCATCCTTAGATCCCAGGCCAGCCCTCACTTTGGATGTTCAGAGTAGAATCACATGCCAGGGCTTGTGTGGGCTCTGCTTGACTATTGACCTAGGAAGCAAATGTTTGATGTGGTCAAAGAAAGGAGATGAGTCTCATGGTGTGTGTAAGAGAGTGTGTGTGTGTATGTGTTTGGTGCATATATTTTACTCACGGGAAGAAGGCTTATAGTGAAAAGATACGAACAAATTAGGAAAGGAGATTAAGTTGAATAGAATGTCAAGAAGACTGGCATACCATAACTCTGATTTCTTCACCAGAAGCAGACCTCTAAAAGGCAGGCTGGTAGACAAACATAAGTCAAGAATACCCCTTAGAAAGATTTATGGAAGCAGCAGGGGAGTGGGAGTGTGGAAAGCAGCCTTACTGAAGAAGCAGCTGTGGCCCTGGCCAGATGGCTCAGTTACTTCATTCCCTAGTCAGGGCACATGCCTAGGGTGGCGGGTTTGGTCCCTGGTCTGGGTGCATATGGGAGGCAACTGATCAAAGTTTCTCACATCAATGTCTGTCTCTCTCCCCTCTCATCCCCTCTCTCTAAAATCAATAAAACATAGCCTCAGATGAGGTTAAAAAAATGAAGCAGTTATGCAAACCAGTTTACTTCAGAGTGACTTGTAGAGCTACTGTTGAGGGTATTTGTGTTTGAGTAGGAGTTTGTCTCTCAGCACCTTACTTCTCTCTCCTGGAGCCTATAGAGAAGGCACTACCTTCTACCTGGGTAATTGTAGCTGGTTGTCATGGAAACCAGGAGGTGGCACCCAATTCAGCAGTAGGACTTCACCTCAAGATCACAACCTGGAGCAAGAAGAGCCAGCCAGTGGGTTTAAATAAGATACTGGTTAAGTAATGGAGCGCCAGGGGGACAGCTTAGAGAGAAAAATCGTCCAGTAGATAAACCCAGGTTTTTAGGGTTCTCAGAGGGAATGATGGACAACCCCGGCAGGCTGTGCAAATGTTTTCTCCTCTGTTGTCTGTCCCATTTTGAGTGTTCGGAGGCCAGTTTGCCCGACTCTCTGGAGCAAGGTGGGGAGGGGGCAACTGTCTGAACTTCCAGCCAATTGAATTCAAGATGTGAAAGGGCACAGATGAGAGCCCCAAAGATGTGGATGGCTTTCCAAGCCAGTTCCTATGTCACCCCTTCCCTTGTGTCTCTGGCTGTTTGTGTCCAGGCTCTTGGGAGGAGCCTTTCCACTGCCTTCTCTCTTCCCGTCTCACAAAATGCAAGCCCAGTGCCTGCCTTCAGTCTCCCCCTGCCTTGCCTCCTGGCCCACTTTCGAGGCCTCTCTAGACCAGCTCACAAAAATGCAGGAGCATCTAGTATCACAAAGTCGGTGTGAATAAAATTTGAAAATACGATCGTGTACTTGTCAGTCCCCAGCTACTTGGAGGGGAATAGGGAAGTCATTTTCTCATGGGTTGCCCATTTAAAAACACTTCACGACAAATGAAAGATTGATTTGGTCATTTCAAATGTATCAGATTTCATTCCACAACTGGATGCTGTGGAGTTTACTCAAGTAAATCAGACAGATTCGTCCTGTCAGTTAGCCTCCCGCACACGGAAGAAATAAACTTTCCATGCCTGGTGAGGTGGATCTAAATGGGATGCCAGCCTCCCCACAGAGGTGTAGAGAGGGGATGAAGTCACCTTGAGACAGGGTCAGCGTCCAGAGCTCTGCGCACTGGTGTTGAGTGAGTACAGCTGAATTCGGCACATAACCAGGTGAGCGTTCTGCTGAGTCTGTATCAGGGTTGAGAGGTTGGTGTGGGGCCGGGGCCAGGCCAGGCAAGAGGCCACTGCAAGCCCAGCTCCTTGACAGGGCGGTAGAGCTTCACTAACAATGGCTGAGCATGTGTTTGTGACCCATGAGACTCGTGACCTTTTAGCTCAAGCTTCGGGCCCCACTGTGGCCTGGCCACAACAGGGGGAAAAGCTCTAGCTGGCTGTCTGGGTTAAGGGTCCCATGAGGATCCCATGGAGAAAGAACTGAAGCAACAGTGGTAATGGACAGACCAAAGTGACCTTTTCCTTTTGGCACCTAGAAGCAGAAGTAGCCCCTTCAAACTAAGTCTTCAGTTGTTGAACAGTTTGGAATGGAAAAGAGGCCTCAAAGATGAGATAACAGACTTCCTGCTAACATATGCATGTGGGTACTCAGGCAATTAATTGGATAAATAGAAAACTAAAACTTAAAATCCTTACACTGGTCTACAGAATTTCTCAAACCTTGCTCTCTTTGACCTCATTTGTTATCAGGCTGACCCACTCAGCAGCAGGCAGGCTGGCCTCTCTGCTGGTCCTCAGACACGCTCTCCTGTCAGGGCCTTTGCCCTTGCCGGTCCCTGTGCCCGAAATGCTCTTCCCACAAGGTTCTCCCTCCTGACCTCAGAGCACCGCCCACCCTCCCCCACCCCTGTACTCTCTTTTTCCCCACTTTTCTTTGCTTTTATCCATAGAATGAATCACTCTCTGACATTAAATTTTCACCCGTTTGTCCTCTCTTCTCCCTAATGGAATGCAAGTTCCACAAAGGCAGGGACTTCGTTTTGTTTTCTGCTGCTCCACCAGAGTTGTGTTTGGCCCATAATTGGTACATAACAAACATTTCTTGTTGAAAGACTGCTGAGTCTCTTGGCACTCCGAGTTGGGGGCGGGTGGGGGGGTGCATTTGTATACGTTACGGAGAAATACCACTGTGAGGTGGAGTTAAACACCATGAGAGTGAGCCAGATGCGGAGCCCGCAGTGTCTAGGAGAGGTGAGGCCAACTGAGGGAAGCCAAGGAACAGTCCATAGAGAAGGGACCGTTTGATCTTTAAAGATGGGTAGAGCTCGGACATTTAGGAGTGGGAGGAACTCCAAGTGAAGGACATAACATGAGCAAAGGCAGAAAGGTATTAAGAACAGCTCTCGAGTTTGTTCTTGGACCTTGTTGTATTGGTCAGTGTTTCTGCACTTCTTGACATGAGAAAAAAATCAGAATCACTGGCTGACACAGGTGACAGAACTCAACATTTGATTCAGCTCTAAAGCGGCCTTCCGCCGGAACTTACTGCTGAGCAGAGTTAAAGTTGCTTTTTATCTTGCAGATAACACTTGGATTTATCTTCATTCGAATTAATGAAGGTAATGTTCTGCACAATATTTACAACAGTAATTCATTGTTTACTACAAGCTTGGCACTGTGCTAATCACTTCATATACAGGGCCTAACTCGACACTTTAAACGTCTTATGGGGGAGCACTCATACTGCTTCCCATTGACAGATCAGAAAAGTAAGGCATAGAGATGTGGAGTGATTTGTCCAGTTTCACACAGCTAGTACAGGACAAATCCAAATGTTTCAGCACGCGTCAGGTTCCAGAGCCCATCCTTATAAGTAAAAGAAATTAATTTTCAATGCAATAAAATAAACTGGAAAAAAAAAAAAAAAAAGAACAGCTCCTTTTAGCTAGAGCAAGGAGTACAGAAAAGAAAGCAGTGGGTACGGTGGCCTGAGAGCTTAGATTTTGAAAGGCCTTGATTCCCGGCTACTTTATTCTCTAGAAAACAATGAATTCCAGTCTACGAAGTCGGTAATAATTAGCAGAGGCTGATATGTAAAGTAGGTATGAAGGCAGATCTATTTGGGTAGGACGAGGGGAGCAGGCCTCTCAGTCCACACCCCTGCCTGTCTCTGTGAACCCCGAGGGCACTGCTGTTCAGAGTCTGAAAATCGCCGCTCTATAAATAGGGAACTATTAGAGGTGTTCGGCTGGGGATAGACTGGATTAGAGCTGTGTTTCAGAAAAGATAAATCTGGCAACTGAAAGACAAATTGGAGCGAGAAGGGAAAAGAAGCAGGAAAACCAATTACGAGACTCTTGCCATGGACTAAATGAGAGGTAATGAAAGTCATAACTCCGGCAGGCCTGACCATCCGTCATGAATTCATGAATTAGGGAAGGTGGCTATGAGGGAGAAGGACAGGACTGGGTGGTAGGGTTGGGGAAATCGACTCAGGTGGTGGATGTCCAAATGGGTACCAGGAGCCCAGGCTAGACTCATGCCTGGGCCAGCATCCCTGAGGTGAGAACATACGAGCTTCTAACAACATGGAAGGACAGGTAGATGTTCACCTGGTTCTTCCCATTCAGTTTTTTACGTGATCCAAGCCTATAACATGGGGTGTAGGAGATCAAGAAAACAGCTGCCCTGTTCTATTTCCTTGTGTGGTTACCGAATGAGGCCTGTTTTTCCCCACTCGACTCTGAGTCCCGTGAGGACAGGAAACGTGCCTGCTTTGGCTCACCTCTACCCCTTGCTTGGAGCATATTGCTCAGCAGAGAGTAGGCATTCCAAAAATTCTTGTCGAATGGGTCCATGAACAATTAGCAGTCACAGCGAACATGTAAAACACCTGGGAAGGCTGAGGACCCTGGGACAATGGCCACCTGCACACAGGTTGCCCATGCTCCTTCACAGCACCAACACACCTGTCTTCCCTAAGCCAGGCCCATGTGGGATGCTGGGTGCTGGGTATGTGAGCCTGCAGACTCTGTGGGCACCCTGTGGAAGCATGGAAATAGCTCTGGGGAGCCCCCGGAGCAGGGCTGGAAGGACAGAATTCTGGAAAGACTTGACACACAGATTTCTATCTATTTGCTGCTCCCTGTGAGGGCTTCTACAGTCCCTGCCCTCCACCATGTCAAGGACAAACTGAAGGTATTGGCAGAGTCCTTTCCTTGCTGGAGCCTGGGAGGGAGTGGAGCCCTTCCATCAGAATGGCTTTCACTTCATGCCTCATCAGGGGCCTGGTAGCCCGTGTGCTGGCTGCACCATCAACACACGCAGAAGATAACACTTTTCCCTCAACCACTGCAGAATTGCCACAACCTGGAGAATCTGAACAACTATTTATGAGCCCCAGTGAGCTGACAAAGAAAAAGAATCCACCTGGGGGCCCAACAGCCACAAAGGGAATACTGAAAAGAGCAAGCAGAGCCATGCTCAGCAAAGAATGCTGAAGAAGGAGAAGAAGCCGAAGGGAAGAAACAACAAGAGCGCCACAGATTTGCATGCAGCACATGAAAGACTTCCTGGAGCTAAAAGATGATGACTTCTCAAACAGTTGAGTAGATTAATTATATGAGAGGAAACCAAGGATACATGGAAACAATATTTCAAAGCATTGAACAAAAATATACGAACAGCTAGGAACCCTCTGGATAAAGATAAGACAATTGGAAAACTGACCCACAAAGTCGAACGTGTAGGTAAAAAAAGGAGAGAAAGATAGGGAAGAAACATCAACACAGCTGAACTGCACTGCAGCGGGGAAGGCGGGTCCCAAAAGTCAGCTGGGTAAGCTGTGAGGCGAACGTTAGCTCGAGGTCAGGCATAGCCGGGACCTGTGTGGACTGCCAGCCTGGAATCGCCTGGTGACCCGAAGTCATGCCGGGCCCCGCTGTGGCCTGGTGGTACCTGCTGACAGCTCTCTGCTGCAGCTCAGGTATCAGTTGGGACAATTCTAGGTGCTGTGGCTGGCTAGGACCTGTAGCAGACATTTTAGGACTCATCCAGTTGGTTGGTGCCCATTTCATGAACTGGATCTGGGGAGATTGGACCAGGAGCAAACTAGACCCACTTCCAGAGATAAGGTTGCTTGTAGTTTCCCCACCTGGCTGACTGTCATCATCACCCCCACACCTTTGCTCCTTTCTGCCGCAGGGAACACACTCACCTGAGGCTACCGTCCTGTTTGAGATGACAGCTGGGGATGGTCAAAGCAAGTAGCAATATGGATTTGCATTATCATGGGCTTGGACTATAAGAAAAGAAGGTTCCCTTAGCTAAAGAAAAACCTGCAGATTGAATCGACTTGTCAAGTCCCAGACGAGATCAGAGAGAAATGCCACTGATGTAAGTATAGATTCGTAAAATTTCTGAGCTACATGATTCAAATAAAACTTGACAAGCGTGTAGGCAGAAGTAATGAGGTGTCAGAGCGGCATTTGCAACATAGGAAGTTAGAAGATGGTGAAATCACATCAACATTACACAGAGTAAAAAGGGCTGAAACTTAGGAAACACATTACTACCCAAGGTAGCATCACCTTTCCAGGTAAAGGAAAACTATTTGAAAATGGGCAAAATTCAGGAGATGTATCACTCGCACAGCTGCTTAACAGAAAATTTTAAGAAAGGTCTTTAGCCCAAAACACAAGAAGAAGAAACCTTTAGAGCGTGATGAAAAGGAGAGGGAACCATGGTTAGCCCCAGATGCTGTCAACTGGGTTAAATACGTGTTGGGAAAAAAAAGTCTGACTTTCTTTTCACACGGTATAGTGGATTAAATATCCTGAAACTTTCTTATTACAAAGCACTTGAAAATATTAGGTAGACTATTAAAAACACCCTTTTAAATGTGCTCTAAGCTGCAACATAGTACAGAACGCGTTCAGTGGCTGGATCAAAGTGCATTCACAAATCGGGGGCGAGTGAACTCTGAAGCCATGGGTGACTCTCGAAGGCTGACGGCCTAGAGCTTCCTGTTTCCCTACACGTGCAGTGGGGACAGGAGACCACGCCCAGGGCTGTGCAGAGTGGGGAACATGAGCCAAGTCCCCTCAAGAAGCCATGACCGCAAAGGTCAACCAGCCCAAGGAAGGGATGATTAGAAAAACTCCATTGCATGGAGACTGAGGGTGAGAGAAACTTCTGTCTCAGTCTTGGCTCTGGGTGAAGGAGGAACCAAAAGCTCCTTTGAGAATGTGTGAATATAGGCTTAACAGTGTGCCGTTTCTAGGTCCAAATGTATGCTATTGACATGCCTGAAAAACTGCAAAGTAAGAACTTCAAATGGATTTCTATCCCCAGGTGTCTTGACAGAAACAGAAATCTTTCCGGAGAAATGCACTCTCAACTCCTCAAAGAATTCCCCCAAATTAAGTTCCAGTGAAGATAAAGTCACAGCAAAAGTCCAAGGAAATAAGATCTAGGAGCCGAATCAGCCGAAGCAATAAAAAAGAAAGAGGAAGGAAAGAAAGAAGTAAGGAGTGAAGTAAAGAAAGAAAGACCTCAGAGAATGAAAATACTGGAATTGCTGGAAAATGAACATGAGGAACTCCCACGGACACAACTTAAATGAAAAGAGCATGTTCTAGAGTGTTTACTGTTTGATACTCTATAGAGTTTAAAAAGAGGGAAATTAAGCTACATAATAAATGTTTAAAAATATAAGGAATGTTTAAAGAAATAAAATTAAAAATAAAAATTACGTATATAGAAGCTACCAAATAATTCAGAAAACACCAACTCTATTTTTACAGAATGTGTCAGTTTTACCAAAATGTATAGCAACGATTTTCAATCTTACACAAACCCTTCCCAATAAAAGAAAAAGAGGGCACATCTCCCATCAGCCTCATTTTAAGAGGCTACTACAACTTTGATACTGAAAGTGAGCCAGGGGCACAGGGAGAGAGCAAAGTTTCAGGCTAACATCTCTCCTGAACATACATGCAGTGATCCCTCGTGTTATAAAATATTAGCAAACCAGACCCAGCGATGTACGAGAATCATCCATCATACCCAGGAGGAGTTTATTCTAGAAATGCAAGGGCAATTTTACATTACAAAACTTACTAATGCTCTTCAGCATCAGAACAGAATCAAGCCAGATGATCGTGTATAGTTATTTGTTGAATAAAATTAATAGACTCAGAAAGGGCATTCAATAAAATTCAAAAAAATTCATGACTTAAAAAAAATAAACTTTAACAACCAGGACTGAAGGAAATTTCTGTAACATTATATAAGATATCTCTCAGAAACTTGTATTTCATTTGACATTATTTAGCAAAATGAAAAATGCAGAAATCCCACTCTTTGGTATATACTTATGTATATGTGCCCGCAATATGTACAAGAATGGTCCAAGTTGCATTGTTTTTCAAACAGAAAGCCAGAAACAGCTCACATGTCCATCCAGAGAATAAGTAAATAAGGTTTTGATGCCGTCATATGAGACAATATTATACAGCACTGAAAAATAAAGGTACTCTGTGCATGAATAGGGACAGCTCTCACAGACGTAGTAGCATGAAATAAACATCAAGTGTTACGGGCCGAGTTGGATTGTGTTCCCCCCAAGTTCCTGCAGAGTTCTAACCCGCAGCACCTCAGAATATGACTGTCTGCGGATGGAATTTTGAAGTAATGAAGGTAGGATGAGGTCATGTGAGCGGATCCTGATCCAGTATGACTGGTGTCTTTATAAGAAGAGGAGACTAGGACACAGACGACACACAGAGCAAGAGGTGGCCTTGTGAAGACATGGTGAGCAGGCAGCCAACGAGTGAGGCCTCAGGAGACATGAACTGAGAGAAAATAAAGTTGTCAGTTTAAGCTGGCCAGTCTAAGGTATTTGTTATGGCATCCCTAGCTAACTGATAAAAAAAAGTTACAGAACATTTAGAGTTTGACACTACTTATAAAGTGTTGAAAAAGGAAAATTCACCTCATAATATTTAATATGGTATGATACCACCATAAGGAAGAGCAAGGGAGTGCCAGAGGGACTGTGCCCACCCCTCAGCTCGTCCTTGACATGGAGGTGGGCAGGGACTGCAGGAGCACTCGGGGAGCATGAATGCGTGGGAATCTGTGTGTCAAGCTCTTTCCAGGATTCTGTCCTTCCAGCCCTGCTCTGGGGGCTCCCCAGAGCTATCTCCCCGCTCTCCACAGGGTGCCCACAGAGTCTGCAGGCTCACACACCCAGCACTTGACATCCCACATCAGCCTGGCTTAGGGAAGGCAGGTGTGCTGGTGCTGTGAAGGAGCACGGGCAACCTGTGTGCAGGTAGCCATTTTCCCAGGGTCCTCAGCCTTCCCAGGTGTTTTAGGTGTTCGCTGTGACTGCTGATTGTTCATGGACCCATTCGACAAGAATTTTTGGAATGCCTACTCTCTGCTGAGCAATATGCTCCAAGCAGAGGGTAGAGGTGAGCCAAAGCAGGCATGTTTCCTGTCCTCACGGGACTCAGAGTCGAGTGGAGAAAACAGGCCTCATTCGGTGACCACACAAGGACCTAGAACAGGGCGGCGGTGTCCCGTGCTACAAGGAGAGGGCCTGGGACAACGGGTCTGCAGCAGGGCGCTGATGGGGCCGGGAGGTCAGAAGAGACTTCCCAGGAGGCACAGTTCTGGAGCAGAGTTGGTAGCACACATTGGGGCCAGAATGAGTAGAAGAGGGAAGGGAGGGTCCCCAGGCAGATTGCCTGACCTGTGCACATGCCCTGGGTAGGAGGGACCATAAAGCAGATGAGAGGCCAAAGTCACTGTTTAGTGTGCCTGGAGCACTGTGAGAAAGGGCCGTGCGGTGCAGTGAGGCCGCAGATGTAGAGAAGGCCTGACACCTGCGGGGCCGTGTTATGGAGCTTTGCCTTTGTCCTCAAACCAGCGGGGAGTGGTTCAAAAATACAAAGTGAGGAAGAGGAGGTAGGAGGTAGGACGGGATCAGATTTGGTTTTTGAAGGGCTCCCATTTTGACTGCACTGTGGAAAAGACGTTTTGTGGAGGGCAGGGCCAAGGGGATACCATGGTGGGCTGGTTAAAAGGCGACTGCGCTGCAGGAGTCCAGGCACGTGGCAGTGATGGCTTGGGTGAGGGTGGTGACACTGGAGGTGGAGAGAAGTGAATGCATTCAGAATTAATTCAGGAAACAACATGACCGGATTTTGTAATGAGTGGGATAAAATCGTAGGTAACAAACATGTAACCAATTTATACAAATGTTTGACAATAGAGTACCAGGTACAGAGATGCTAGGCAGATGCAAAGAGAACACAAGGAGGAGTGGCAGTATAAGTCAGACCTTGAGGAATTTCAGGTTACAAGTGCTAAGTGGGATAAGAGGGATGGAAGTAACGAAAACATCGGTATTTAGGGCAACCTTTTGTGACCTTGCGCAAGCATCATTTGACACATGTTTAGAGCCAGGCATGCACTAACAGAGCCCAGCAGCACTTGGTGATTCAACCAAGGTTTCGGGGGGTCGGGGGGAACAGCAGAAAGTCAGCACAGCCAGGATCCGAAGCAGCTGCAACAGCGGAAAGCAGCACCCTCCTGCATTGCCGCTCGCTTCCTGACCTTCACAGTCCTCCCTCCCCCTGATCTGCAACCGCAACTGGTAGTGTCAGAGCAGGTGAGCTCATCCCTCTCCAGGCTGTCTTTCATACTGAAGCCTCGAGCTAGCCAACCTGTGGCAGAGCCTACATGAGGGTGGAAACCATCAGACCTGGGCCAAGACACATTTATTTATCTCTGGGCTTTACACCTCACAAAATAATTGCTGGAATACAGGACTCAGTATAATCAATCAGGCCTGCACCGACCTCTTGTCCTCTTACCATGCCAGGCTGGCACAGCGTGGTCTAAGCATGTTTCTAAGCATCTTTGAGAAAAGTTAATATAGTTAATATCATTTGTTGAAGTGCCTGAAATAAGATCAGTAT
>VMDR010006746.1:0-43845 GCA_007922815.1 Macrotus californicus
GAGACAAGTAGAAAACAGAGATGATAGTTTAATCCTAACTATATCAATAATCATACAAAATGTGATTGGTCTAAACACCTCAATTAAAAGGCAGAAAATATCACATTGGATAAAAAAGCAAAACAAGAAACCAACTTTAAAGACACAAAGAGTAAAAGTAAAAGAATAAAAAAATAACATGCTAACACTAATCAAAATAAAGTTGGAGTTGGGAGTAGATTTCAGAGCAAAAACTATTACTCATAATAAAGGGGGTTAAAAAGTTGTACTATAAGGAGCTGGCTCACGTAAGAACGGAGGCTGACAAATCCAAGATCTGCAGTTGGCAAGCAGGAGGGCTGACGGTGTGGTTCCAGTGCAAAGATCAGCAAGCAGCCTCAAGACCCAGGAAGAGCAGATGTTTCAGTTCAAGTCCAGAGGAAAAACCTGATGTCCTTTCTGGAAGGCACTCAGCAGGGGAAATTCCCTCTTACTTAGCTTTTTGTGTTTATTTAGGTCTTCAACTGATTGGATGGGGCCCATCCACACTGGGGAGGGCCATCTGTTTTATTCAGTTTACTAATCCAAATGTTAGTCTCATCCAAAAACACCTTCACAGACACTCCTAAAATAATGTTTCACCAAATATCTGGATACTTCATCTCTCAGTCAGGTTGACACATAAAATGAACTGTGACAGAGGGGTCAATTTATCAAGAGAATGTAGCAACCCTAAATGTTTATGTACCTAACAACAGAGGTTAGAGCGTTGTCCTGATGCACCAAGGTTGCAGGTTCGATCCCATACAAAGAATCAACCAGTGAATGCATAAATGGAACAACAAATTGAGGTCTCTCTCTCCCCCTTTTTTTCTCTCTCTCTCTCAAATCAATCAATAAAAATTAATTTTAAAAAACACTGACAAAGCTAAAAGGAGAAGTAGGCCAATCCATAATTGTAGAAAATTTCAATATGCCTCTCTCAATTACCAAAGGATAGGTAAACAAAAAAAAAATTTTAGTAAAACAAGTGAGTGCATAGACCATTTGCACACTATTATACAAGATAACCTAACTGACGTTTATAGACCACACTCCACCTACGATAGCATAGACATACTTTTCAAGATAGTCCATATTCTAGGCCACAAAACACGTCTCAGTAAGTTTGTAAAACCTCAAGTCATACAGTTTATTTTCTGACCACAGTGAAATTAAACTAGAAATAAATAACGATGCCTGGAAAATATCCAAATATTTGGATACTAAATAAGACACTTCTAAATAACTCAGGAGTCAAAAAGAAACTAGGAAATCTTTTAAACCGGATAAAAATAAAAGCACAACATAGCATTTGCGGGATGCAGCTGAAGCAGGATTACAGGGAAATCTGTAGCACTAAATGTTTATAATAGAACAAAGATCTTAAGCCAGTGACCTCAGCTTCCATGAGAAGAAACTAGAGAAATGAGAGAAAACCAAGCTCAGAGTAAACAGAAGAAAGGAAGTAAAGCCAGATGGCACACCACAGACAAGGGTGGAATCAAAAATACCCTAAAACGCCACCAAATGTAACGGAACCCTAATTTCACCCAGTGTGCTCTCCCTTCTGGTCCGCTTCCATTGCGTCTCGCTGCCTGGGACCAAGCCTTCTGATAACTGAGCTCACCTTTAAAACTATATAACAAACATGTTGAGATTCACTGTGCACCGTTTCTTGTAAGGCCAAGAATATAATTCATGTATTTAGTATCTATCATTAAAACACCTGAAGTTTACTCAAAAAAGCTATGAACATCAAGAAGCCTGGATTGCATACCAAAGGGAAGTAGAAAGGCCACCAAAAGAAAAATACCCAACCCATTATTAATGAGAGGTTGTTAGAGGACCTTCAAGGCTTATGCTGATACTAGGTGCGAAGCATAGTCAATTAAATGCAAGCAGAGAAAAAGTTTAATTTTTCCAGCTTTACAGGGGATGCACTGGCAGATCCAAGAGCAACACCGCCCAGTGCAATAAGATCTCACCCCTCGTACGGGGCCGTGTTCAGTTAGGGGCCCTGAGGCAACTTGTTCACACTGTACCTTGATGCAGGGTCTTGTTTCACAGTATTTACACACACGCATTATTTACACATGTTCTCACCCCTCTAGACTGTGCTACCCTCAAAGTCAGGGACCATAATTTAGTCATCTTTGTATCCCTAAACCCTAACATGACTTGATCACTTAATAAATGCGCTTTAAAAGGCAAGCACAAAGCCCTTGAAATGTAAAGGCTACAGACGGTGGTAACCTGGAAACTTAAAAGAAAACAAAATAAAGCTTCAGGTCCAAGTGGAAACCAAAAAAAAAGGCTTATAATATATTTTCTTAGTTTAATTATATTTTTTAATCATTTTAAAAATGGATTTGTTTCTAGCCTTCAGTGAGGGTGGGACAGAGTTTTATCTAAACCAGTCTGCCCATCCTTTTCCCACGGTGTTCTGGAAGAAAGCAGAAAGAGATGACTCACAGCTTGGCACATGCTTCTTAGTTCCTATGCACTCACACCAAACTGTGTTCCAAAAGAGAGGCATTTACAAAGGCTCAAAACCTGGATGCCCTGGCCTTAGGATGTGGTTCACATTATATACACTTTCCGACCTGCTGCTGAGTTAACTGCCTTTGGTTCCAGATAGTTAATGACTATTAAGTGGAGAAATGACTTCAAGTGGAAAGTGGCTCAATTCTCACTTTATGTCACTTCAGAAGTCTTCTCTAAGTTTGCTCCCACCCCGCTCTCATCCCCTTCCTCCTTCCTTGGTCACCCCTACACCCAGCTTTTAGGCTTGTAAGCCCTTGAAAATAGTGTTTGCAGGATGTCCCAGCTATGAAACTAGGCCCTTTCTAGTTACTTTTGTGGACTGAGACTCAAGGATGTTTGTATTCAAAATAGCAGTGACCTAGAAAATGCACACATACACCTTGGGGCACTTGTCTAATGTCCTCCTCACATGGTCATCTAACTTCCTTCTCAGCTCAGCCTTCCAGGCTACATCAGCACCCTAGGGCAGCCTTAGGCAGCCATGGCACTTCCCATCTGTAATTCAAATACAAAGTCCCCCAAATCATACTCCCTTCATTATTTCTAATTCTACATCTTCTGGAACCGGCCATTTGTCCCTAGAAAACAGAAATCACATTCATCTAAATCATTCTACACAGTGCCAAGCAAAGAAGCAAATGTAAGTGCAGGCTTATTATCACCAAGCCTGTTCTCTGATTATAATGATGATGAGGATGTTGTCAACATGATGCTAATGATCCCGTTCACTTTAATTTGCACCTGATTTTAGACTCACCAGTGGCTCAGAGATTTCAACCTCAATGTTGTAAAAGTGCCAAGGAGAAGCTAAAGGGCTGACTCTATAAAGGTAAGGTGGTAACAGTAAAAACAATAATAGAAGAAGAACAAACACTCATCAAGGGAGTCAAAGGTCAGGGCAGTGCAATAGAAATATACAAAGGGTGCCAGCTGTGGAGTCAGTCCTGGGTTAGATCCTTGCTTGGTCACATTCTGTCTTGTCTTGGGCAAGTTGCTTAACTTCTCTGAACCCCTATTTCCTGAGCTTTAAAAGATATTTAAATATTCATCTTAGAGGATTATCTTGAATATTAAGTGAAATAACCTATAAAGCATCTGGCTCGTGACAGGTGCCCTATAAATGTTAGTTCCCTTCCCTCGCCCCTCAGAAAAGAGAAACAATAGTGATGAGAATTGCCAAAAAGCAGCTAAAGAGTTGGTCTTGTCTGTAATCATATATTTTAAAAGGCTCATCCCAAGGTTCTCACTCTTAGGTGTTGTCTCATGTCTCAGGAAGGCGCACATGGTCTCAGCAACTGCCAACTTCAAAGGGAACGTGTATATTAGGGAAAGATTGTGCCCCATCGATCAAGCTATACAAATCCAACAAGACCTCACATCTTTAAAGGATGGGACTCAGAGTTAGACATCTCTTGTCTGTATTCCCAAAGCAGTTTAACTGCACCATACCTGGAACATCAATCTGTATTGTATTTCCTGTTTAAGCATTTGCATCTACTCTAGGCTGTGAGAGCTGTGAAGGCGAAGTCTAGATATTATTCCTCTTTGCTTCACCACCTAACATGAAGCCTGTCATACATGTGTTTATAGGATTGAACTGAACTATCGGTCTTCAGGGTCTACAATGCTTTCCTATGCGATCTGCATCTTTTTTTTTTTAGCTTTCTAATACATTGTATTTATTTTGCAGAACTTGGTCTGAAAAGGTTATTATGAGAACATATAACATAATAGTAATGGATCTATATCACTCCCCTATGTGCCTCCAATTTTTTTAAATTACTTTATTGTTGTTCATTTACAGTTGTCTGCATTTTCCCCCCACCACTCCCCCCCAACCCCAGCCAATCCCACCTCCCTTCCCCGCTCCCACCCTCCCCCTTGGTTATGTCCATGTGTCCTTTATATAAATAATTCCCTCAGCAGCATTTCTCAGAGCCTCCAAAGTTTCAAGCATTGACCACCTATTGACTTTGTCCTTTAAGAATTGACTATTTAGGTGATCAAAAGATTGAGACTTCCCATTATAAAACAAACAAGCCCTGTGGACATAATGTACAGCATGGTTACTATACTTAATAATACTGTATTGTATCTTCAAGAGTTGCTAATAGACTAGATAGTAAAAGTTCTCATCACAACAAAAAAAAACTGTAATTATATATGGTGATGGATGTGAACTAGATTTCCTGTGGTGATCACTTCACAGTATACACATATATCAAATCATTATGTTGTACACCTGAAATTAATATAATGTTGTATATCAATTATAATCTCAATTTTAAAAAAGAGAAGGTCAGAACAACTATGAAAAAGAGTTGACTGTTTAAAATCAGCTTTTTTTTTTCTTTTGAAAGCTAAAACTTAAAGGAGAGGGGAAAAAGATTTCAAAGAAATGCCTTGATCTAACCTCAGATTGCACCCTACCCCCACATCCAAGTCTGGGGACAGCTTTCGTAAGGCACTCACAGGGCATTCTTGGTAAGTACCTGGAGGGCTCTGTGCATGCTAGCTGTTGTGAGAGTGACCACAGGTCTGGGAGGTGGTGGCCCCATCTGCCTTAGGTAACAAAATCAATGCTGATGACTATTAGGTGGAAGTATCTCTCAATCTCTGAGTCCCTCCTCAGGTCTGACGCATCTCTTTTTCTTCAGAGGAAATAGGAACAAGCTCAGGCAAGAGTCACTGAGGAAGAAACCCTTTTTCATTGTTTAACTCATTCATGACCAGACTGTCATGGAGGAACTGGTGTGCATAATTACTGAAAACACAAATAAGCTCGAGACACACTTGGAAAGATATTTAAGTGACATAGTCAAGAAGTTGAGAGCAAGTTCCTAAGCTTAAAGGCAGATGCCACATAGGGCACATACCATGTTCTCCTTCAAAAGAACGGCCTCTGAAGACACACACTGTTCTACCTCAACAGCTCTGTGCCCTCGCATGTGTTACTGATTCCGACTAAGCCTCAGTTTTCTCATTATTTAAAATAAGATACCCTACAAGGTTGTTTATAAACATTAGATGAGATCTTAACTCATCTATACATACTAACTGCCCAATCTTTGCTAGGCAGCTGGCATTTGTCCCCAGGCAAAACATTTTGTACCTGGCTGATCCCTGGGGCATTGAGGGCATGACCTCTGAGCTGAAACAACCCCCTTATCTTTTAGATGTGGAAAACCAGACAAAATCTCCCAGGCTTACCACTGCCTGTAGGCAAAGTTGCAATTCTAGGACAAGCAAGGCCGTTTGAGTACTTTCTTTCTGGAGTACTTCCTGGATGAATCTTTTAAATTGCATCATCTATATGCCGTTTGTCCAATGATTTGATAATTAGATTCATCTAGTTTACAGAATGTAGAATATTCTCTAGAGAATAAGGCTAGCCCACTCTACGCTAACTGCAGTGAACGTGAAGGTGATGGTGGTGCTTGGCAGTGAGAGCATTTAATTTATTATGCACTTGCTATGTGTCAAGCATCCTGGTAAGCATTAAACATGCTTATGTCTTATTTCACACAATCAGCCCAACTGCCAGAATCCTCCTTTATACTTAATCCTCAAACCTGAAAATGCTGACATGAATAATTGGCTTCAATCTCTCTGCAGGATTGGAGTGCTCATATACTGTGGCCAAATCAAATCCTTTCTAAATGCTGAATATAGTTCGTGTGATTTTAAGTGGGCAATGAAGAGACAGGTATCTCTGGAAATAAAACATATGAGGCAGAGGTTAATTCTTAATACCTTGAGTCTCGTGCCAGCTCATTTGATAGTGACTTATAATTAATATGTTTCATATTGCTCAATCATGTCTAGAAGATGGATTGCAGGGTGGAGTGGGAGAGGTGCCTTCCGGTCCATTCCAATGAAATGTTTATGCTATGAAGTATCACAAAACAAGAAGTTCTGTAAGGTAAGGGGGTTAGAAATGCCTGGCTTCCTGTGGACAGATGCCAGGTGGAGCAAATAAACAGACATAGTTCCTATTGGATACGAATGACCTTAAAAAAAGTGTTTCCTGTCATGCTGCCAAGGCAGTGCCAGCTGCTTACAACATAAACTCAGGAAGAAAAGAAAGAGGGAGACTGAATGGTGTTTGGGGAGTGAGTAAAGTAAGAACTAAGGAAAGACACTTATTCCAATTTTGTTGATAAACTCTTACAACTGAGTCAAGGAGCAGTCCTGGTTCTAAAACAAATGAAAATCTAGCCACTGAAATTAAACCTGACAACTAAATGGAGCCCAGGGTGCTATCCCTGAAATTCCACAAGTGGCTGAGAGTAACAAGTGCTGGAGCAGGACCCTTCTTAGAGACATCCAGTGTGGCGATCACACCTGGCAGCCCCCTGACATTGTCTTCTTTGGTTTCCTACCATTGACTTCAATGGCATTTTAACATTGTTTTCATTAGTTGCCAACAGTTTCAAAATTAAAAGACTCCATATAACAATCCAGACCTCTAGTATCTCTTAAAAATGAGAAAATAGGCAAATGCTGGACTTACATTTTCACTTACCAACCACTCAGCTACCCATAGGTGGTCCCCACTGTCCCCATGGCTCCCTGAAGCTGAGGTCAAGTGTCAGCTGGTACTAATCCTTGAAATGGCATTTTATTACCTGGCTGATCCCTGTGAGCCCTTTAGTACATGTCTCCTGAGCTGGAGCAACCCCACTGCCTTATAGATAAGGAAAGCAAGGCAAAACTGCACATGGCTTACCGCTCCCTATAGACAGAGTCCCAGTGCCATGACAGGCAAAGCCATTTGCAGAGTGACTTTTCATGCCAGTTCTCACAAGTGACCCTATGGTCCAGCCACCCTCATCATGCAAGGTTGAGGCTCTGTTCCCTGTGTCTCCACTGCTCTCCACAGTATCAGATTCTTGTTCACTTTTCCAAACTCAGATCAGTTCTATCCTCACTCCCCAGGCAGAGAAGTGAACACACAGCACATTGTACTCACTCCAGCAACAGACTGTAGAATCCTCAAGGGGAAGGTCAATGTTAAAGTCCTCTTTTTTGTCACCAGTGCTTACCACACCACAATGACAGACACATGGTGTAAACTCAATAAATCTGGGCTTCGGAGAGGAAAAACAATGGTCCTCAGATACCTAGGTAATTGTACGCAACACATAGTTGGAAGAAACAGGTTCAAAGCAAATCCAGCCCACAAGGCACACTGAGACTGATGAATGTCAAGTGACATCAAAAATCTTATCTCAGTGACAAATGCAGTTCTCAACAGGCCAAGTCTTCCTCCAGAAGTAGGGACTAGCTGATCAGCGTAGCCAGGGAAGTGTGAGAAGGACCTCCAAGGTCCCAGATATCTTCCCTATCAGCCTGCCAAGGCGCCAAAAAGTCCACTATGTCAACTTCTTTGCACTGAGCCTTTTTCTGTTAAAATGGAACACTCCTTCCTCTCCTCTCCTCCAGAATCCAGTGTAGTAGGCAGCTCTCCAAGGTTAGCACTGCTTCAGTTAGCTTAGCAACTATTTTTCTATCTGATGCATTTATCCGGGAATATCTGGGTAAATTGTGATAGAATTAACCAAAGGAAAAACTTCCAGCAGAGGGGACAGGCCTGAACGTCTGAAGTAAGAGATGGGGAGTAGGCAGTATGCACCGTGGTTGAATGCAAGGCCCATTGGAACCCAGATGCCTTAGCCCAGTTCTGCTACCTGCTTGGTGAGTGTCTTTCAGCTAATCACTTACCTGCATTTCTTCATTTAGATAGAAAAAAGATATTAATTGGCAGGAGCATCTGCCTCAGTGGGCCTTTGGAGAATTAAATGTGTCGATATATAGTAGGCATTCAAAACAGTATCTGACATCGAGTGAGCCCTATGTGTTTGCTTCTGTCATTATTAGGAGAGGATGGCATGAGATTTAGCCCTTAAAGGGACTGCTCCAGGTTTACAAGCTGCCGTCTCCTTTCCCAATTTACTGATGAAGGAGGTAAGGCCAAGAGAGGACAGCAGATTACCGAAGGTAGCAGGCTAGTGGATGGCAGAGCTAGGGCTTCCTATCCGGAGGTGCCTCTTGCCCCCACCCATGGAACTTACTGATGAAGAAAGGGGGGGGGGGGCGTTGAGGGAAACCAAGAGAAACCAAGATCCAGCTCCAGCATCTTTCTCTTCTGGGGATATTAGGACTAGGCCCTTTGGGACTTCTCCCCAGAGTCAATTCCTTGTCCCCGCTCCCAGGAGGGCTCCATGTCTGAGCAAACAGCGCCCTCCGACACACACACACCCGTCCCCCTGCGCCTGGGCGTACCCTCTAGGTTTAGCACAGCGCGGCAACTCGCTGCCCCGCTGGGAAGACGAGTCAATAGCGGGATGGCCGGGAAAAGTGACACAATCCGCCCGGCGCTCTACACGCCAGCCTCCCACGCAGCGCGGGGTGGCCCTCGGCCCTCGCAGGGGTGCGGACAGGGGCTGAGCGGCAGGGGTCTCCCCGGGCCCGCGAGCCGGCCGTCACACCACCTGGGGCGCAGCGGCCCAGCCCTGGGCGCCGGTACTTTTCAGCAATACGGTGGCCCCCCGCAGATGTCTGGCTAGAAATTAGGACCTCTGCTGCAGCTGCCGCCCCCGGGAGCTGGATGACAGAGTCTTGAAAGACTTTCACCAAATATGGGCTGGGGCTGGAAACGTCCTGCGCCGCCGGAAACCTGGAGTCAAGGCAACCGCAGCGACTTCGGGCGCGCGGGCCAGGCAGCCGGCAGGGGGCGGCTAGCGGCAAGCAGCCGAGCGCGCCCCGAGGCTGCGGCCCGGGGTCCCCTCCCCGAGCGTCTGCCACTCACTTCCCGCCGCCATCCTGGCTTCCTCTAGCTCTCCTTGCGATCACCGCCCCGGGTGGTGGTGAGAGGTTGGAGGGGTGCGGAGAGAAAAAGGATGGCGCAGGGCGCCACCTTAAAGGTGGCCTTTCGCAGTCATCGTAAATTGTTCTGTTCATTAAGAAGTATGAAAAGTGGCGTTGTGAGACGAAGCGTGCAGGCGAGCACTAAGCACTCCTGTCGTCCAAGGCAGTGGTTCTCAGGGTGTGATCCCCCGCACTAGCAGCCGCATCATCACCTAGGGACTTGTTAGAAACGTAACTAATTAGATTTCTGGGATGGGGCCCAGCAATCATTCCTTAACCAGCCCTCCAGGTGATTCTGAGATGCTTAGGTTTGCAAACCACTGGTCCAGGGCTAGGAAACCGGAGTCATCAACTTTAAGGTGATTATTATTCTCGGTTGCCTCCAGACAGTGAAGCCTTCTTTTGGTGACCTAAAATTCCCTGGCAGCAGTGGGTGAGAGACGTCTGCATCGCCCAGCCCAAAGCCAGGCGCTGCGGAAGACAAGCAGCCCCTTCTCCGTGCCTTGTAGCCCAAGGAAACAAGGCGGCTCGTTATTCCCTCGTGGGGCACCCGTACAGGGAGGGAGGGAGGAAATAGAGAAAAAAAGCTATGCAGAATTAGTACCGAAGCAACACGTAACCATAAAAATTTGCATACTTCCCTTCATTCTGTCAACGCGAACTGGTATGTAGAGGAGGCTAGAAGGCGACAGGACGGCTGGGGTTTCTGGACAGTCCTTGAGCAGGACATGAGGAGCTGCTGTTTCTCTCTCCTGATGCCCTGCTTTACTACCAGGCACACCAGAACGTGGTATATGGAAAGGCTGTGCACATAAATTACTTCTATCTCTCAGTTCCCCCACCTCCTGGCCCTGTTTGCTACAGCTCCCCAAACCCCCTCCCACAACACACACCGGCTTTACACGGGCAGCAGACCATAGGGTTTTCTAGGTTTCTCCTCTGATTCAAAAGCATCCTCCAAGCTTCGCTAGTTAAAGTCCAGAAGCAAACTCACACACCCCTCTCAGAAAACTTTAATCTGATTTTTAAAGGAATCCCTGGAATGGTGTGTTTGAATGCTATGCAGCAAACTGAATCTCTTTGCCCAATCCCCAACCCCTACTTCAATAAAGGAAGAAGATACACACACAGGCCAGTTGGATCATCCACTGTAATTTTATTTTAAATCATGATAGACAGATTGCGTGAAAAACAAGGAATTCCAAAGAATTTCCTGCTCTGGGAACAGAAGTTAAGTCTATATTTAACATTTGAAGCTGTCAAGAATGCTTTGTGGTTGGATAACAGGCAGAAAAATGTTAAAAACGCAGGCTACTGCTATACCCAAATATGGAAATATTGTTACGTCTGGTGTCTGATTCACCATCTGGAAATACTTACAACCATGAAGTCAAATAGAAAAGACACCACAACAGAAGCCAGGAACACTCCTCTCCATCCATTCTCTTTCCGCCACCCCCTCCGCCCTGTGCTGCCCCTACTCACTCTGGTCCCAGTCACTTCATTAAGAAGGAAACAACAATAAAACTCTAACAGAAGAAAAATCATTTTTTCTAAACAATAACTGATGGATTTACCCGGGTACAAGGCAGGGTCCAGTCTTTCCTCGCTTTGTTTGCATAACACCTGACGATACATTGTTTTGAAAAGACAAACCCCTCCACCAAAGTCTTAGAGACCCCACTTCCCCTAGCAAAAGCCTCAGAGAGGGCACTTCCGAATGAATGAAACTTAACTCTTTCCTGCTAGTTCTCTTCACGGGAGAATGTTTTCATTGCAACAGCTTCACATGTGCTTCTCCATCACAGAAAAGTCAGCACCGGATACCTTTTTAAGCAAGACTGTTAAATTATGAAGACTGAACAGCCCTAAACATTAAAATGGACAAAAGAGCAAAAGAGACATGCAGTTCTCCTAAACCACACATAAAAGGGAGATTGACATAATTACTTGTGTATGTTTTTATTAAAATCACACAAGAAGGTATTTTAAGCAACTTTAAGGGAAAGCTTTCAATCACACTAATGATATTGATGCTGTTAAATTGTTTTGGGGGGGGGGATCTTCTGCTGAGTGTGTTGCAGATAGAATAGAATCTTAAAATCTGCTAATATTTTTATGACAGAGTATGACATCCTCAATCTCTTATTTCTCTGTACTTGGAGAGAAAAACATTACAATTCACTTGAACTGGGAGGTTTCTAAGTCGTCCCAAGGAAAGGATTGAAAAATTCCGCAAAACTTTTAGCTTTGAGGAGTCTATTTCCAGAGTTCCACTGGGCACAATGGTGCTGGAATCTGGTTCGGCCTTGCAGTACATTCTGGTGATGCTCTCAGTAGAAAGCAGTCCACGGTGGTCCCTTCCGCTTGGCTGGCTGCTTAGTGTGCACTGCCTCCCACCCGGGCCGGCGGAGGAAGGCTGGAAGCGCCTACCGGGTCTCCCGCATCCGCGAGGAAGTGTAAGGCAGCCTGCCGGACAATTCCCTGCGTTAGTTTCCTCTTGGACTTCCAACCCAGGCAGTGGGCTGGAACTAAAGTGGGAACCTCCAAAAACAAACAAGTACGACAGACCAAAAAGAGGAGGGAAGGGCGCGGGGGCGGTGCGGAAGAGGGAAGACCTCTGCTTGGAAATTTGCCAGACAAGGGGGAAGTTGATTTTCTGCCCTTCTCATTCATAAATGCCACTGCGGGTATTAGTTTGCAATACACTTATCTCGGCTAATAAACACCATGCCAAAGCTTTGGGACTTGATCCGAGCATGCCTCTATAAAGTCCACAAATAGATTACTGGCTCGAAGGCACAATGCCCCTTCCCCCTTCGCCTCTCTCAATAGATAACTTGCCTCTCACCTTCGTTGTAAACAAGCAAACAGCTCTTTGCCTTCCCGGTTGAAGGCTTCCAAGGCTGCCGGGTCAACACGGCATCACCAAACAGAACGACTTTTGTTCCTCCCTCTCAGGTCCTCCCACCTCCCCATCCAGGCAAAGTTCTGAATTCACTCCGCTCGACCCCTTCCACCATCATCATACCAAAAAGAGCTCTCCCCAATACAAGTCATTATTTAAAGTGGAAAAACGGAAGATTGTTTTCTTGGGTCCAGGACCAAAAAAGGGGGGGGAGGGGGAAGGTGCAACGGAGCCGGGGGAGGGGCTTGGCAGCAGCCCGCGCCAACCACATTCCTGAGATGTTTGAGAATTCTGGAACGCGCAGACAGAGCCGACGTCACTGCAACACGCGGCGCCGCAGCCGGCCCATATAAAAGGCGGGCTCTGCGCGCTGGAGCAGACCGCGAGCGAGAGCGCCCCAGAGCAGTACCCGAGCTCTCCGCTCCGGCTCGGGAAGGACCTCGACAGAAGGACATCCGCAGCCCGCTCGGCGCCCCGGCCCTCGCCTCCCTGCCACCCAGCCCACCGCACCCGCGGCCCCGACCCAGCCGCGCAGTGTCTATACGCTGCGCACCGGGGTGTTGGCGTCTTTGCTTCGGTGCTTGCCTGGACTCCTGCGCGCCACAATGAGGTCCTCCGCGGCCAGTACACTTGTCGCCTTCGTCGTCATCGTCAACTTGGACAAGCTGGTGAGTTCTTTTGCCTCCGCTTCCGTGTCCGCTCTCCCAGCGCCTTGGCCTTTCCCCAGACTGCCCACAGCAGAAGAAGGAAAAAAAAAACTAAACTAAAAAGTTGGGGGGCGTTTCAGGGTAGTTTTTTCCTTAAACTCCCCCTAAGGATGTATCTGGGGCCTCTTGGCCGACACAGCCCTGCCCGGAGTGGCCCGGCTGGGTGGACGGGATCAGAGACTCCCCTGGGTGCTCTCCTGCCCACTGCGCGGAGTCTCATGCGAGTCTTCTCCCCGTCCAGGCGCGCGCCACCTGCCCCGACGCCTGCCACTGCCCCCTGGAGGCGCCCAAGTGCGCTCCGGGAGTCGGGCTGGTCTGGGACGGCTGCGGCTGCTGTAAGGTCTGCGCCAAGCAGCTCAACGAGGACTGCAGCAAAACGCAGCCCTGCGACCACACCAAGGGGCTGGAATGCAATTTCGGCGCCAGCTCCACCGCTCTGAAGGGGATCTGCAGAGGTAAGATGCTTGTGGTTTGGCCCCTTTAAAAAAATAATAGTCCCCGTAGTCCAGAAGTTTAGTAATTTTGAGACCATGTATGGTGATGCTTTGTTGTTGGTAGCTTGGCAGAAAGGCACATGATTTCAGCAGTCTGGAATGCAATTCAGTGTGTCTGGGCCCAACGAAAAGCGCATACGGAAAAGTGATTCCTGACTAACTTATTGTTCTGGTCTGGAGTCTCTGGGGAATTGTAGGGAACTTTACCATAAATTGAATTTAACAGCAGAAAATATGTATGAGTTTCAGGCCGTGGCTCGGAATCTTAACTTGATTCTCTTCTCCCTTTCTCTTTTGGTGCTCCTTGCAGCTCAGTCAGAGGGCAGACCCTGTGAATATAACTCCAGAATCTACCAGAATGGGGAAAGTTTCCAGCCCAACTGTAAACATCAGTGCACATGTATTGACGGTGCTGTGGGGTGCATTCCTCTGTGTCCCCAAGAACTTTCTCTCCCCAACCTGGGCTGTCCCAACCCTCGACTGGTCAAAGTTACTGGACAGTGCTGTGAGAAGTGGGTCTGTGATGAGGATGGTGCCAAGGACCCCATGGAGGACAGCGATGATTTCCTGGGCAAGGGGCCCACATTTGATGCTTCCGAGGTGGAGTTAACGAGAAACAATGAATTAATTGCATTTGGAGAAGGTGGCTCCCTGAAGCAGCTCCCGGGTAAGTTGAGACTGAGCCCTTGAGACACAGTACTGTGATACATTCCTAGTTTGATGCTTTGTAGCAATGAGGACTTGAATCTGTTGTCAGTAAGCCTCTGAGAAATCTTCCCTCTTGTTTGTCTCTTTAGTGTTTGGAATGGAGCCTCGCATCCTATACAACCCTTCTTTACACGGCCAGAAATGCATCGTTCAAACAACTTCATGGTCCCAGTGCTCTAAGACCTGTGGAACTGGTATCTCTACACGAGTTACCAATGACAACCCCGAATGCCGCCTGGTGAAAGAAACCCGGATTTGTGAAGTGCGGCCTTGTGGACAGCCGATGTACAGCAGCCTAAAAGTAAGTGCCTGCGGCGGCAGGTGAACTGTTCCTGGGCAGTTGGGTGAGACGTGAACCTCTCTTCTAAGAAAGA
Organism: Macrotus californicus; assembly: GCA_007922815.1. Lineage (NCBI taxonomy): Eukaryota > Metazoa > Chordata > Mammalia > Chiroptera > Phyllostomidae > Macrotus > Macrotus californicus. The sequence continues at coordinate 14,627 of VMDR010006746.1, forward strand.
GAACCATTGCCCCTAACTTCTTCTCTTGTCTTTCTTACAGAAGGGCAAGAAATGCAGCAAGACCAAGAAATCTCCTGAACCAGTCAAGTTTACTTACGCTGGATGTTCAAGCATGAAGAAATACCGGCCCAAGTACTGTGGCTCCTGCGTGGATGGCCGATGCTGCACGCCCCAGCAGACCAGGACTGTGAAGATGCGCTTCCGCTGTGAAGACGGGGAGATGTTTTCCAAGAACGTTATGATGATCCAGTCCTGCAAATGCAACTATAACTGCCCGCACGCCAGCGAGGCTGCGTTTCCCTTCTACCGGCTGTTCAATGACATTCACAAATTTAGGGACTAACTGCCACCTGGGTTTCCAGCACAAGGGTGGACAAACGGGGGAAGAGTGCCAGAATCATGGAGACATGGGTGGGGGAGGTGGGGATGAAGGGACTCATTGTAGAAGGGATGTATTGCTCATTCTTGAGTAGTATTAAGGTGTTTCGAAACTGCCAGGTATGCTGGTGTGGATGGACATTAATGCAGCCGCGAGTGGAAAATACTTTGCTTCATAATACTGGAGCACATGTTACTGCTTCATTTTGGAGCGTGTGGTGTTGATGACGTTCTGTTTTCTGTTTGTAAATTATTTAGTAAGCGTGTTTTCCTGTAGGCATTTTTCCTTTCAGTTCTGCAAGTGTAGAAGATAATAAGATTATTTGGACAGTTAAAGCCTTCGTCCTTTGACAGAAATAAGTGGGAGGGGGTTCCACCCCCTCCTGAAGGTGACACTCTGTGAGTGTCCGTGAGAGGCAGCTATCTGCACTCTAAACCGCAAACAGAAATCAGGTGTTTTTAAGACTGAATGTGTTTATTTATCAAAATGTAGCTTTTGGGGAGGGTGGGGAAATGTAATACTGGAATAATTTGTAAATGATTTTAATTTTATATTCAGTGAAAAGAATTTATTTATGGAATTAATCATTTAATAAAGAAATATTTACCTAATACCGGAGTGTATGGTATTTGATATTTTTAGAGATTGCCCAAAGTCATTCTAGCTTGTCTATGCAGTCATTCAAGCAGGATTTACGGAGTGTCTCTTTAGTGCCAGGATCTGTTCTAGGTGCTTGGGATAGAGCAGGGAAATATCAGTAGGGAAAGGTCTTTGCACTTAAAATAGTCTGCATAAAAAACTGCTTTGAACACCAGGCACTGAGAAGCACAAGAAGGAATCTGAAGCCAAGTTTGTGATTTAAATAATAATACCTTGTTTATATAGAAAGTCAAAGCCTAAGGGTCTCCATCACCCATCACTGAGGTTAGTATAGCCCAGTCATTTATCATTTTAATCACTAGGTTACTGTGTATGTAGCTTCAGTAGAGGAGAGAAACTTTAATGAAAACAACTCATGACCACGCCTGCACACGTGCACAAGGGTGGGTAAGGTTAAGTATGGTTGGATAATGTGTTCTAAACGGTCACTTGTTTACAACTTCGTATTTTACCAATACTGTTTTGAAAACTTAGGTGAATTACTAAAGCATCTGCCCTTGGTTGGGATCAGAGAAAAAAAATCTTTGGGTCTATGAGAGTCAGTTTATCTTCATTGAATAAGCTTGAAGCGATGACTTGTGTTAATCCTAATAAGCTGGTGATTAGGTAAACATGCTGTTAAATGCAAAGGAATGCAAGGAATTTCAAGTACTTTTCCAGTAGCGTGAGGACCAAGCTACCCCATCCCCCTTCCCTTTCTATAATATACATTATGCTGGTGGAGGAGGGAGCAGTTAGAAAGAGGTGGCGGTCCAGAAGGTCAAAGGCTAGATGCAGAGCATTCCTTAAAGAAAAGGACCTGAATCACAGGTCTAGGAGAGGTGGAGAAGGCTGTGCTAATGTTTGTGAAAATGTTGGTAGCCTGTTTTAGAAAAAACTACATCTTTAGAAAGCGCTGACAATAAACCTTTTATAGAGAGAAGTTTTCCTTTCATCGAGCTTCTTGGCTCCTGTTCAAATCCATAGTGAAATATTTCAGTCTGCACTTGGTTAAGAGAGTACTTGAATTTTTAGGCAATAAGAGAAAGTGCTTCAAAAAGAGGGGGAGGGGGACAGCTCCTGGGGTCCTGTAAGGGTGATTTTTCAAGAGTTAAATATTGGTGCTTCAATGAAGACTTGCAGAAAAGCACTGCCTGCCTAAGCATCTGCTCTACACGCTCACTAAAATGCATAAAGTGATGCTGAAATCTGGGGGCGAAGGCCTTCACTGTTCTGATTTTGACAATGTCATGCCTGAAATTTTACGATTTGTGCCTACTGAGTAGTCAGTTTTTCTTGCCTGAGGCATTCAAACTTTAAGGTATTTGGGAATTTAAACACCACCTGGTTCAGTCTTGGATGCAATTAAACTTGTCGGTGCAATATAACACGTGAAACCTAATAAAGGTGTGAGGTTTTTGAGGTGCAATTTTGTTGAACAGACATCTAAATTCATGGATAAAATTTACAGATTCCCACGCACCAACACTGAGATATTTTTCTCCAACACTAGTGACGGGCAAATTACTTCTTACGTGGAGATCAAGGAGCAGTATTTCACAGATCTTCTAAGTGTGTAGGGAGGTGATATCTGTCCAAGTAAGCGCAAATGTGAAACAAGATCTAGCATGGGAAAACACTGGACCTTTCGGTCATTAATCTTATTGTAGTAAATACAATAAGTAATGCCTGAGTGCTGGTTCTGTTTAAAGAAAAATGCTCAATTAATTAAAAAGATGAATAGGCCCTGGCCAGTGTGGCTCAGTTGCTTGGAACGTCATCCAGTAAACCAAGTGAGGGCACAGTCAGGGCACATGCTTAGGTTGTGAGTTTGGTCCCTGGTCAGGGCACGTGAGGGAGGCAACTGGTCAATACTTCTCTCTCACATCAATGTTTCTCTCCCTCTCTCTCTTCTCTCTCCTCCCTTCCCCTCTGTAAAAAAAACAATAGGCACGTCCTCGGGTGAGGCTAAAAAAAAAAAGAAAGAAAGAGAAAAAGATGAATAGATGCAAATTATTTTCATTTTGTTTGGCTATAGAAAAAAGTGAAGAAATTCAAAGTAGTTGAGAATGAAATTATATGATACAGAACATACAACTTTTATCTAGGTCTGACATGAAGCTCTGCCTCCTGCAAAGACAGAAAACAAACAGCCATGCATCTGCATATGTGAAACAGAAGTCATATGCATCATAAACATCCATCATCATATATGTGTACCCTCTGCACACAGTTAGTAGTGTGTGTTGTTCTCGCTTTCCAATTCCAAAGACCTTAGTGGGTTTTGTTAGTTTTGATATAAGATATAAGAACTGAGAGTTATAGGATGACTTCAGAGTCTTAGAAATTTAGTGAATTTTAAGAAGTATTCAGCCGAACATTTACAAGTATATTAAATGTCCAACTCTGAAGATTTTCACATACATGCCTGTCCACTCCACAAAGAGATGTGACCGGGTCAAAATTAACAGAGCGTATTTCACTTATTTTTCCAATAGAGACAGCAGACTTGATTTGTTCACAACCTCTCCTCCTGCCATCTGGCAGTATTTGAAAGTCAGCTGAGCAATTGCAAGGGTCCAGTAGGACCACAGTGCAGAACAGATCTGTGTTCTACTCAGAGCAGCAGGTGATGCAGTGGAAAGACTCCCAGATTGGAATCTGGAGACATGTCTTTTCCCACCAACTCTGCCATTAATTTACTGGGTGACTGTGGGTAAGTTTCTGGATGGCTCTTTCCTGTTTAAAATGGAACAACAGCCTCCAGCATTTTTGCCAAAACATTCTTTTTCATATACTACCCTTGGTGCATTGATTCCCATATCTTGAAAACCTTGTCTCCTTAAGCAATTGAGTGTACGAAGTGAAACTGCTCAGGTCTTTCTGTGGGCAGGTGAACTCATCTCTATGAAGCCTTTGAAGCATGCCTGGTGTAGGATGTGGCAGTCCCTGGGTCTCACAGTCAATAGGTCCATATGTTCATCTCCCTGTATAGCCGTGATAGCTGGGCCTCATTAAGTCCCTGCCCTAAATAACTCATTCTTCGAAACAAAGCACGCTGTGAAGCATGACAATGATGCATGTGTCCTGTGAATAGAACAGATTTGTTTGTGACTTACTTTACTGGTGGTAGGCAGTGCTCATTCATGTAATCTTATAAAGTGCAATTCAATTAAACAAGCACTCAGATGCATTTGTTAGTGCTTTATAGTTCTCATATATTCTGCTCATATATTCTAAATCCACCCCTTTCTTATGTCCAAATCTAAGCCACCGTCATCTCTTGCCTGAATTACTGAAACACCCTCCTCACTTGTGGCATATTGTATTCTCTGCAGGTGGCTGCAATGTCTTCTACCTTGCATCCATTTCTGTAATGTGACCCTTTGACTGCTTTAATCAATGAATATCCAGGAAGTGATGCAATGTGGTGCCAGTTCTGAGTATATCATGGGTTAGGAGCTCCTCCTTCCCTTCTCTTTGAAATGAGCTTCCATGTAAGAAGTACAACTATCCTGAGACCAGCAGACTGTGAGAAGACCATACCACATGGACAGGTCCTAGAGGAAGAGATGCCACATGGAAAAAGAGAAAGGTCAGGGAGTACCTGGGCATCACACATGCATGATTAAACCATCTTGGAAGTGGATCCTCTAGCACCACCTGCCTCACAAGCCAATGTCTTGTGAATCGAAGATGAACTACCAGTCAAGTCCTTACCAGAATTCATGACCCATACCATAGCAAATGAATACGGTTATTTTAAGACCCTAAGTTTTACATGTTGATTGTTACACAGCAACAGATAACTAAAACATCATTGGGTTTCATTCTTGCCCTGCAGTCATCCATTGTCCTTACAGGAGCCAGAATTATCCTTTAAAAATGTAAATCAGAACATTTCAGTCAATCTTAGCTTAAAGGCTCCATGGCTTCCCATTACTTTTGGAAGAACTTTTGGAAGAACATTCAATTTCTTACTTGGCACACAGGTCCTGGACCCTGCCTACTTCTTACCACTCACCCTCAGTCACTAGAATCCCACTTGCCTTTTCCCCTTTGAAATAAGCCAAATAACTTACCCCTCAGGGCCTTTGCACTAGCTGTTGCTCTGCCTCAAATGTCCTCCTCCTTGATCTAAGCTTCTTGTCATGCAGGTCTCAGCACAAGTGCTACCTCTCAGTGACTGCCTCTCACCACCCAGTCTAAAGAGTTCATCACATTAAGCAGTTTTATGTACATCCTGGCATTTGGCACTGCCTGATAGTTTCTTGTGTATTATTATGTCTGTCCATCTACAATAACTTCTATGAGAGCTGAAATTTTTGTCTCCTCTTTTTCACCGCTATGAAAGCATCATCTGACACTGTGCCTGGCATAAAATAAGTGCTCATTAATACAGAATTTATGTTGCCTTTAGTTGAAACTAAATTAGAAGGCACCCCCTCACTGGCACAATGTCTTCCTTCTGCTTCCCCTTGGGCTTCCCTCTAGCTCATCAGTCAGCCATGGATCCTTTCATTCATACATCCACTCACTAAACACTCGTGGGCACCACTATGTTTCAGGCACAGTGCTGTGCAGCAGCTCGTAAAGCATGGTTCGTTTCCTTTGTGGTGATGGGGAGACACACATAAGCAGAAGTTTGTTAAGGTTAGGTTCAGTTGCAAGTCAGAGATACATCAAATAACAATGCTTAGGTAGCACAGAAGTTTGTTTCTCTCTCATGTGAAAATCCAGGGAGGCAGTGCTGGGTGATAAGATGCCCCAAGGACTCATGGGCCACAGTTCTGAGTATTTGGTTGTTCACCATGTGTGGTCCTCATTTGCTGGTGCACCTCATGGCACACGGCCTCACTAGCTGCAAAGGAGGCTAGAAAATGTAGGTTTTTATCCTGGGTTGCCATGTACCTTGCTAAAAATAGAGATCCTGTTACTGTAGAATGGACAACTTGTAGTTGGTACCACACAGCCAAAAATATGCTGTAAGAAACATAATGAGGCACAGAAGAGGCTTGCAGAGAAAGCTACCCACTGCCCAAGGCTGGGATCCAAAAGGGCTTCCAGGGGCAGTTGTGACTTCAGTTGTACTTTAAAAGATAAACAAGTTGGAAACTATGCAAAAGTCTTATTGCTTACGTTGAAGGTTTCTGATATAACCAGTGATACCTTCCTTATCTCAGCCGTAAGGGAAATCAAGGACACCTACACCATGTGGGCTTAGACTCCTACAGGCCATTAGTATCTTAAAACAGTTTGCATTTTTGCTTTGGGTTCGGGAGTATCACGAAAAACATACCTGTATTGGGGTGCTCCAGGGAAACTAAATCAACAGGGGAATATATATATCAAGAAAAAGAGAGATTTATTTTGAGGAATTTGCTCATGTGACTGGGGGTGCTGGCAAGTCCAAAATCCCTGGGGCAGGCCATCAGGCTGGACATTCAGGTACGAGTTCAATTTTCAGGTTAGGCTATGTGACTGGAAACTCAGACAGGGTTTCATGGTGCAGTCTTGAGGACAGATTCCTTTTACTTTAGGAAATCTTGTTTGTTTTTTCTCTTAAGGCCTTCAACTGATTGGCCGAGGCCTATCCATATTATATGGAGGGTAATCTGCTTTACTCAAAGTTTATTGATTTAAATGCCAATCACATCTTTACAATTCCATCACAGCAACATCTAGACTGTTTTTTGACCAAAAAAAAAAAAAAAATGGTAACATAGCCTGACCAAGTTGACACAGAAAATTAATGATCACAGTACCTGTGTGATGGACCTTTTGGGGACAAGAAACTTACAGCTACTCTCTAAAAAGGAGTGAATTTGAGCAGAGTCAGAAAAGAGCAAAAGCTTTGCTGGTTAAGTCTGAGGTTCCCCTAGATCTATTTCTGTGCTTGTATATGTGTGGGGGAGGGCTCCAGGATTGATTTTGCATTGACCAGATTCATGGGGCACCTCAAGAAGGCTCCTGAACACTGATCCCAAGCTCTGTACAAAACCAGGGGGAGCCACCTCAGTGGGGATGGCTGCAGGGCTGGATAGTGGAGGGGGGTCCTTATGAAAGCTCTAGAGAAAGGTCTCTTCCAAACGTGCAGGGATGTAGCTGGGCATAGTTGCTGCTTGCTCACACCCTAAGATAGGCAAATAGTGCCCCTTCCTCTGGTCCTTTATGCAAATCCTCATTGTTGTCATGATGCTACCACACTATGACTGGCCAGTTAACCGTCTGCACCAGGTTTAAACTCCTTGAAGAGTCTTGTCAATGAATGAGTACCAACTAAGACAAGATCGAAAGGAGTTTGACAGCCTCTTCCACCATCTTCAGATCTTCACGAAGAGGAGGAAGTGAGTTTGTTCTACACTGTCCCAGGGCAGAAGTCGCAAGCTGGTGGCTCAGGGGGGCTCAGGTCAAGACATGTTTTGTTCAGCCCGCACAGGGTTTATAGAAACTAGAACTTGTTGCCAATATTTGAAAACTGAAAGATTAAAAAAAGGCCACATTTCTGGATTCCTTCGAAAAATTCCTAGATCTGGCCGCAGTGAAACGTAGTTTCCACGTGGCAGTTTCCCCCTGGTGGGAGCTGAGTTGCAACTTCGTGAGAGTGGGTCCTCCGCCACCCACCAGTGTAGATCAGTGGAGGAGAGACACGCGGCGGAGTGGAAAGGCAGGAAGAGAAGATCTTAAAAAATCCAGGTTCTTTCTAAAAAAGGCACAGCCTAGAGTACCACTTTTACTACAACAGTGCTTGGAAAAATAATTTGAAGCATGAAAACACCATGTTATAAAACCAGAAAAGAACAGAGACCACTAGTTTCCAACTGTCGTGGAGCTGGAAACATGCCCACACTGCCCGGCTCCCTTCTGCGTGTTTAGCCTGTGCATTTTGCTGAAGCGTACTTACCCCATTTATAATATACCATGTCACATTTTCCAACACACCCTGGACAAGCTGATCAGAGATATATACTGCATCCTGACCCCCCGCTGAATTTAACCATCTATTTTTATAGTAACCCAAGAACCTTTCCAGGGGAACTGCTACAGATAGCCAGGGGGGTTGCTCTAGAATTTTTTTTTTTGATGACTCAAAGTCCTTCTTTCAAGTGTTGTCACAAATAGTCATTTTTCAGAGGTGTTTAATGAACTCTGGAGAGATTGAAGTCTTGCCTAAGTAGTTATAATTTGTCAGGGGCAGAGTGGAAGGTAGACCTCAGTGGATTTATTCTCTGAGCTTATCCCTGACAGAGGCATTTGGGGCACAGGAAAGCACTTGAGTTTCAGGGAGATTTGGCTGGTTCTTGGTGTCAACATGGTTCCTGGGAAGATTTCCGGCCTGGATTTCCTACAGGTGAGTCAGCATTGCCAGCATCCCATAGCAAGGATGACGCCTTTCTCCAGCAAACAAACAGTGATCCAGCATGGTCAAAATTGGGATCTTCTTTTAAGCAGACTTACTAAAAAAAAATGTTACTCATTCATGGGGGAAGTTTAAATTCTGGGCTCATGAGCAAAACTTCCAGGGAGGTCCTTCTTATGTTCCAAAGAAGTTTGTTCTTAGAAAGGAGCCCCCCATATCTTTATTTGACTTCTTGCATTTAAAATGATACTGGGCTGTTTAAAGTGTTCTCTTTAGTGTTTGTTTTTGTCTTCACAAAAGGAAGGCATGCTTATATAAATTCAGTAGTATAAGAAATACAGAATGTCAAAAATGAAGGTCCCTTGTAAGTCCTCTTCACATGCACGTGAGCACAGGCACACAGGGCCTCTAAGTGCATAGATAGCGCAGACTATTCTTACAGATTTGGAGGTGTGCCTAACCTGGCATTTACTGATATTATTGTGATGAACAAGGAAGGATTAGACTATACATAGAATTTACACTTACTCAAAATTGTACCTTAAGAGTCAATAAATCTTGATACGTGTAGTTCTCCCTCAGTCACTGCAGTGGTTTTATAGAATTTCATTCTGCTATTGATATGTCATAATTTGTTTAAATACTTTGTGTGGAAGATGCTATTGGATGCCCACTCAACAGCCATCCCCCCCACTTCCTTGATCCCTTGCTAGCAGCACCCCAACTTTGTTCAGGTGTTCTCCCTCCCAGGTGTGCAGGACAGGAAATCACTGTCTCCGCCCCGACTCCCAGCACTGGTTCTGGCCAGCATGACAGGCTGGCTCATCAGGTAGCCACTTAACCCTGACCAAGGACACTTAAGGAGAAATCTTTTTGGGGGAGGGCGAGCTTCTAAGAAAGAGTTTCCTTGACAGTACATGAGAGACTCGGAAAGGAAATGCCTTTCTTCTTGCCGGATGTCACCCCTCCTGAGCCCAGGAGCTGACATGCCCAGAGGTGGCAGAGCAGCAAGCAGGAAGGCCTGAGTCCCTGAAGGGGTCACTGAGCTGCTGGATCACCCGACCCTGGGTCTAGCTGACATCCAGACCTTGTTTGCTGTGAAAATAAACCTCCCAGTGTTTAAACTATTTTTGTTAAGTCAGCTGTTACTAACAGCTAAAATCATCCTAACTGATGATTTTGCACTTGGCCCTTTCTGAGGCCTGTGGTCTTTATAAATAACATCATGATGACCACTTCCAAAGGAGAAGACAGTACGTTTAGATGTGAATGAACAAACATATACTTGGCAGGAATACAACCCTTTATTTATTTGCCTTACACTTAGTGAGTACAAAGAGCTTGACAGGCCCCTGGCCAGGCAGACATCGGCAACCAAGAAAGAAATGATGAGGCATGATTCCTGGCCTCAAGGATGTCACATCCAGCAGAGAGAGTAATATATACTAGCAATGCTGTCAGAGAGTTAAGGAACATGAGAACACAGAGGGCAGTCAGAGAAAGCCTCGCAGAAGACAAAACAGCTGAACTGGGTCTGGAAGCATGAATAGGAGTTTGCTGTACAGAATTACCTCCAAAGCTGAAAAACACTGAAGTACCCGCAGCCTAGGAATACCACCAAAGCCAGCACACTTATAGACTCAGACAAGACCTAAGCAGCAGCAGTCTTTTTGAATCTTGTTTTTTATGGTTGTTAAGAGGAAAAGTGGCTCTCAGCAGGGACCTGTCAGAGACATGCCCAGGTGGTGGGGCAGGTTGTCCCCTTTCACGGCAGTGACCATTGGAGATGCCCATCGTGACAGTAGTAAGGGCTGTGAGTTGGCATGGGCACCAGCAGATATGAGCTGAAGGCTGAGCAGTACAGCCACTGCACCAAGCCACCAGGAGACAAAGCAGTCTGCTTCTCCCATGTGATGGCCTCAATACAACAGGTTGACCTTAGGTCGACAGGACCCAGCCTAGGCCTGACTCACTGGGGGTCACCTGAGATGGCCCCAATAACTACTTGGACTCAGCAGCAAAGGCCAAAAAACAGAGAGAAGTAGCCAGGGTGACCTGGTTACTGCCACCTGACACTGCTGTGTTTGTGCCATAAGTTAGATTCTCCAAGGAGGCCAGCCCCTCAGTGGTTTCCGGTTCCTTCCAGAGTAAAGCTCATGTTCATCACTAGCTGCACACAGCTCTCTTGTCCCGGATTTTAAAGCCTGAAGTAATGTGACAAGTGAACAAAAGGCCACAGGGGCAGCTCCTTGCTGGTGCCTTAAACCTCATTCATTCTTCCAGACACAAAAGAACTATCAAATTAGCACTCACAATCAAAGTGAATGTCAAGAAAAGGCATGACTAAACAGCCGAGTGTCTTTAGATTCTGTACGGAAAACTATAAGGTAATTGAGTCTTTACATGCTGCTTCAATAAAGAACTGCATTAGAGGACATGGACCGCACTTGTCCTAAACCATCCCAGGTATCCGTATATGTTCCTAAGAACTTATTTAACCCTCACGGTCACTCTCATAGTCATCTGCCTAGAAGCTGTACATTCTCATTACACTCTCAAAAGTTAGACCAGAGTTCTTGGCGTGCTGTGGGAACACAGCCATTTAAATAAATGGAACATGGCAACCATTCCCCACCAGCCACAGGAACCACTGCCTTTTTCAGTGAGGAATGGAAAGAAAAGAAAACTCTTATAACATTAGACAGATTGTAAGAAATTCTTCTGAACTTTGGCCAGTAAGTCAAGATTAGCAGTCACATTGAACTTTTCTTGCAATAAAATTTTGGCCTCAATAGCAGAAATTCATTCATTTGACATATGTCTGCACATATATTTATGCCTATCTGCTACCTGCACACACACACACAGAGATGTTTATATTCCTGTTTACTTCATGCCAGGCACTGTACTGGGTCCTGGAAGGTGCAGATGACCAAGGCTTTGCCATCTGGGAGTCTGAATCAACACCAGTTTCCTTGTTCCTGAAGGGCTGCTACCCAGACTGTTTTTGCTACTTTGCTCCTCTGGTTTTCTCAGGACTTGCATGGATGGGAATCAGGGCTTGGCCAGTACCATTTCCCACCCTCAGCATGGAGGATGAGGATTCCAGCCCGGCATCCTCATCCCTGGAGAACTGTGGGAAAGGGATATTATTTCAACATTATCATCCTCTGCAGAGTGAAACCCATAAGATGTATTTATACAGGGGCCCAATTTTATCCTTCACTAACCACATCCCACTTAGAGTTCTGCAGCATTAACCCATTACTTAGCGCCTGATACACCCTGTTTCATCTAAGACATTGCCACCTGCAAGATACACCGTCATTTTACTTACCACTAAGAAAAACCCAGCCAACAAAACGACATTATACCATCTGCAGTAAGATGCATTACAATTTCAGAGATATTAAATAGTAAAAAATGTGCTGTCTAGAATCAGTGACACCAGGGGCGTGTTTCTCTAACTAGACTGTGAGTTCCTAGAGGACAGGAACACACCTTACAGTCTTGTCTACTTTGCTGTGCTTACTGCGGTGTCAGGAATGCAGAAAGTACTGAGTGAGCACTCTCGATGAGGGAATGCATGCATGAGTGGCTGATACAGATCCCATGCTGCTGTACAGGAACGTGTGCTGAGAAATCAATAACCCACTCAAGTAGAGGTAGGAAGGGCCAGATGGGGCCGGCGTCTTCCTGTCCCACCTAACACTGGAACAAGCCAGGTTCAATGAGCAGACGTGGACAGAGCTCCCAAACCACAGCTCCTCCGGCACAGCCTCCGGAGGCCCGTTCACCTTAAGGTCTGGTCAATGAGCTGCGGGCCAGACACACTGCGACGCCAGGCTCCCTGGGGACCTATTTATGTTTCTCCTGAAAACCGGTGTGTAATATCAAACTCCTGAAAATAAAATCACAGTTTAAGTGGCCTGTGGGAGCTGGCTATTTAGAGGAACCTGCCGGTGAGTTGTCTTGTAAAGTCAATAACCACCCCAGATTTATCTATTTTATGACTTTGGATTTTCTGTGTATCACGTTCCCGTGGAGCAAGGCACACCCTTCTATCGAGTTTCCCCACAGTAGCGTCATTGTGCTGGGCAGTAGCTTGAGGGTTTGTGCCATGACTGGCCTCTCTCCCTTGAGGGTTTCTGGTCCACTCAGGCCCCAATTAGACTAACCCCCGCCCCCAGGTGCCAGGGTTTCCCTGTCATGGAAGGAGCAAATGGAAACCACAGTTTCCTTTGTTTCGTTTACTTTAGAATGGAGTTATTTCTGACAAGGACTGAATTCCATTTAGAATGATGGGCCACAGAGATAATGCAGGTATGTGCCCTGCACAAGGCAGAGCATAAGTGAGCATGACAGGCATGTGGAGGGAGAGGGAGGGCACTGCATGTGTTTGACCCACACACGCTGAGCACAGGAGACATTCCGGGTTCTGCGCCACCTCTTTGGGGGAATAGAGGGATGGACAAGACTAGGTCTCTGGCCTCACAGTCAGTCTCATCACAGTCAGCTGTGCTGGATGATGCAATGCAGGTCCGAGGCTGCCTCAGCCCGAGAGAGTTGAGAAATGTTTCATATGGGGTAGAAACTGGAAGTTGGATCTTGGTGGCAAAGGGGACAGAGAAAGGGCCACACTGGTAATAAGAGCAGCATGTTCCAAGACACAGGTGTACAAAAGTATAGGAGCCTGGGGAATTGTGGACGAGGGGGCACTCTGCGGTCCTTCCCTTTATTCCTATCTGCAGCCATAACAGAAAGGTGAGAGACATCCTCTTACTGGGCCCACAATTGCACTGTCTCCAGGGAACCCTAAACTTGACCCCCCAGATCTCCTGTTTCCTATAGACCTATGAACCTGTGGTCCTCTCTCTAGCTTTGGTGCTATTGGTGCTGCAGAACCCACTGACAGAAAATGGGGCCCACATCCCTGCAAAGACTTTTTCCCCTAGAGTTTTGTAGGCTAGAGAGGGAGGGAGGCAAGGGAGAGCCAGTTAGGTTCCATGATGATGGTTCTGGAATAGGGCTGTGATACCCAATCAGAAATGCTAGGTGATTTCCTTATCCTTGCTTTGTCCCCTTCCCTCATTCTTCCTAATTGTCACATGCTTGTGAAATGTGCAGGCTCATATTGCTCCTCTGAGTCTGCTTCCAGCGTGTGCTAACTAATCCCTGGAAAGCCCAAGTTCTCATGACCCCTGCAAAGTGGTGAGAGGCATCCGGGGCAGCAGCTATGGGTCTCTGAGACTCGACTCCTCGTATCCCTAATCTCTGGGCTCAGTCTCCTGTCATCAATTCCCTCACTCACTATTGGCAGGCGGGTGTCCTCTGTTTTACTTAATGCTATCCAGGCATGATAAGGATGACAGCACTCCAGTGATGAAGTGTGGGACCTTACATTTGGGAGAGGCTTCAGGGTTCCTGGCTCCACCTACTGCCAGGACTCCTTCCCTGTCTTCTAGGTAAGGAAAAACCTAGGCCTTTCTCACTGATGGCCATGCTGTCTACTCTGCCTCTCTCTACAGTTCGTGCTCCAGAAGTGTCAGCCATTCCTGTGACTGTTAATTTGAAATCCAGCTTGCTATAATTTTTAGTAACCTAATGGTTCTCCTGGCACTCCTCAGAGTGAATTTAATCCTGTCATATTCAAGTCCTCAAACTTCTGGGCTCCATCCCCACCTGCACCTCTAGCCTTTCTTTCCTTTCCTTGTTCCTCCCCACCCCCCCTTGCCCCCACCAAGATACACATTTATAGTGGGTACAACTGTTCCGCACATGACCTGGTCTTCAGGCCTTCATTTCCCTAGCTGCTTGCTTCCAGATACACTTGACTTTGTCAAAGTCACTCAAAAAGTGGGATATTGGTGGGTTCACAGAACCCTCCAGATCTTCCCTGAGTGCCAAACCCAGCAGGTCTGTCAGCTCCCTCAAGGAACTAAGTGTTCTTTTACTGACCTATCCACCTCCCCTCCTGCACTGTGCACCTACTTTCTAGTGGTTCCAGAACTCAACACAAGTACAGACTTAAATTTCATAATCTAAAAGGCAACACGGTACAAGACAATTGGGTCTTAACTTTCTTGGTATCCCCAGGCCCCAGCACAAAGCCTGTAACTAGCAGGCAACTAATAACTACGTGGTCAACCAACAAATTCATTTGTTTAATAAAAGCAGGCTAAGCTGGCATTCAGTTTCTTAGCAGCATATCAATACTTAGAGTTAACTGAAATGTGATGGTCTATTTCATATAAACTTCTATAAGGATAATCTGGCCATTTCTACTTCTACTGTTTGCTTTCCTTAATGTAAGTTTAGGACTTGGCATTTGTACAAAAAACACACTTTCCCAAAATATGGTCACTTAAAACTACTATGATTTATTATTTGTCACAATTTTGTTGGTATACTAGGTTCAGCTGGGTGGTTACACATGCAGTTACTCATGCAGCTAGAAGCTTGGCTGGAACTGGAATGTCTAAGATGGCATCTCATTCTCCAGGGGCTCTCTTCTTGTGCCTTCAGTGGTCTTGCCCGAGCTTTTTTACAGTCAAAGAGTTGGTATTTCAGAAAGAGTCTTCCAAGAGGACAAGCCCCAATGTGCAAGCGCCTATTAAGTCTGAGTGCTTCACCCTAATGCCTCATTGGTCAAAGCAAGTCACATGGTCAAACCCAGAGTCAGTGTGGGAGGGAACTGTACAAGGACGTGGATGCAGGAGGTGTGGTTCATCGGAGGCCACCAATGTTACGTCTATCAATAATTAAATTTCATTATTATTCTTTTGAGAGGAAGTACTTTTTCTCATGTCTTCACAAAATCCAAATTTTTCTGAATATGAGCAAGCCTGGTGGTGATGAAGACGATGATGAAGAAGATGCATCATTTATTGTCTACAGTGTGCTAGGTTGTTCTTTACATATTTATGACTATGAACAAGTCCCAAGGACAGAATTGTTGCTTCCACTTTGGAGGTAAGAAAAGTGACGTTCAGAAAACCTCCATAAGTTCCTCAAAGTTTCACCATTAGTTGAAGGCCAGATTTCAACCTAGGTTGCTAATTCCAAAGCATTTTTTGAAATCTTTGCATCACACTAAGTCTCAGGTTTTAACTCAAAGAAATATGCAATTTCCTGCAATAGAAATGTTTTTCAGATTCTAATAAGGAACCCAAGGAGTCAGATAAAGCAAAATAACTTTTCTTTTTTATTTGAGTTCCGTAAGCGTTTAAATCTCACTTTGTTCAAAGGTATTTTGGTTTCTTTTGTTTTATACAGTTAATGCCCCTGAGTAGTGAAGGAGCCCTAAAGTGCTGGTCATACAGTAGGGCTGGGATGTTTAAATATCTGAATGGAGGTTCTGATAAGGCTTTATACACACAGTTATAAGGCAGGGTTCCTATACAAAAAGCTTGGTTTGAACTTGAAGTCAATCTTAACTCTATCCATACTGTCTGAATTGCCAGCCTAATTGGCCTCCAAGTAGAGAGCTATGCTTTTTTCTTTATCTACTCTGGTAAATCATTAAAGGGCTCTTCTGCCTAGGGGGAGATCATTAACTCCCTGGGAGGTTGCAGAAAGCATCTGGCAGGTGCAGCAAGGTGAACCAGGGCAGCTCCGGTTAGGATGGCCGAGCTGGTTGGCCAGAATGCGGGAGAGGCCACGGCTGGGTAGGGTGGGTGGGGACAGGGCCAGTGCGCCAGGATGGAGGCAAGGTTGAGATGGGGGAAGATGGCCTCTCTTGCCTAACCTAACAGATTTTCAACTCATTAGGTAATAAAAATTTCGTTTGCTTGATATTTGCCCGATTCAATGTATGCCATATGTACCCATACTCCTTCCTTTCTCTTTCAGGAGTAGAGCTACTGGGTAACAGCCCTGTTACATGTAAAATAGAGGCTTGGGCTGGGGCCAGATTTGTCACTGGAGAAACATTTGTGTAGGTGACATGGGAGAAGAGAAGTGGGAGGTAGTATTGAACCTCACCTAACCACTTCACCAGTTCTATTTCTTCATGTCACAAATGAGGTGACATGGGAGGTGACTTGTCATGGACAAGGCCACTGACTTCATTACTCCCAGAGAAGGGACTAGAACCCATACCTCCCAAACCTAGGGTGGGGCTTTTCTCAGCATTGGTGCTGCTGCCAGTCTCAGCAGCTGTAATGAGTGTCTTCGGCAGATAGCTGAAGCACTTTTCCAAAGAAGCCAGGAGACTGGAGTAGCTAAATCTTAGCCTTTAGGCCAATAACTCACAGCTTAATTAGTCCTATGTCCTCATTCTGTCCTTCACTTATTGTTCCTTTTGGAAAGTGGTACAGCTATTAGAGAATCTGCTCTCTCAGCTTTTCCACCCACAAAATGGGCCCAAGTACAACCTCACTTGTTCCCTGTGAAAGCATCTAGGAAGGATTGCCGACGTGGTTCATAACCCATGGTTCATCCTGAGTGAGTCGTTCTCCAGGATTCACCTGGGTGGTGCCAGAGGTCTGCCTCACGCAGCCTCTGGTTTCTCTGTCCCTGCAATGCACACAGGAGAAAGCATCTTTTTTTTTTTTTTAAACTTAGTGGATGGTACTTCCCTTTGTGAGAGGTTGCATGCCATCCCAACTATGAGGTTAAAGCTGGTGATCAAAGGGATGGATGGAGGCACAAGCCAGGAAGAAAGATTTGCTCGTGATTCTTTAAACTTACTTAATAGACATGTTAATTAATCTCACTGAGAACAGTGTGGAGGGTTGAAAGTCCTGTACTTCCAAGATCACCATCTGTGGGAGAGGATGATAAAAACAAATCATTTTAATTCACGAGGAATGGTGTGGGAGATTACCTGGCGTGATTGAGGCCAGAGATGGGACGAGAACCCGCATCTCCCAGGACAGGACTTTTTCTTCAACCTTGGAGCTGCTGCCAGCCTCAGGAGGTGTAACTAGTGGTGTATTGGGCAGATCATGTCATAAGCACT
This sequence comes from Macrotus californicus, assembly GCA_007922815.1. Taxonomy (NCBI): domain Eukaryota; kingdom Metazoa; phylum Chordata; class Mammalia; order Chiroptera; family Phyllostomidae; genus Macrotus; species Macrotus californicus. The sequence goes on from VMDR010006746.1 coordinate 31,967, forward strand.
TCTCTCTAGGAGCCAGGAGTTTGGAAGTGAGAGAAGATGCACAGAGCCCTGTGGAGCCGGCCCACAGAGCCTCTGCTTCTGCCCAGAGCAGCCAGAGGAGGGGGCAGTGTGTCAGCTGAGCTTTGGAGGACAAGCTGACTAAGGCTTAGGGAAAGGCATACCGAGCAGAAAGAAACAGCCTGAGCTGAAGCAAGGAGGCACCCTGGGCCATAGTGGCTGGCGATCTCCTTGAAGCCCGCACAGCACACACAGGAGCTGGGTACAGAGCGCTGGTCCTCACCTTCTTCCTTGTGGGGGGCCTCCCAAGGACGCCAAAGAGCTCTGCCTCAGGTTCTTATTGTCTGAGGTCACCGAGCCTCCTGAAAGTATGTCAGGAATGTGGAGGCCTGACTCACTTTCTTCCTTGAGTTCACAGTCTGAAGTTCATAAAACCTCTTTCCTCTTTAGTCATTCTTATTCAAACATCGGCCCACATGCTTCACAGATGGAGCTGGCAGGAGGAATCTGGGGACACATTTTTTGCTCGGGATGTGAAAGAAGATGAGGAGTTAAGGAGAACAAGGAGAGATTATTCACCAACAGTCGGGCCCCTTTGGCAGGGGCCATCCAAACGCACAGAGAATGGCTGGCTTGTTCGAAGAGCAGAGACCCCCTGGCAGAAAGGAAAACTATGGAAGTCATTCTCTCTGTGCCTCGGTTTTCTCGTCATACCTGCTTCAGAGTCGAGATAAGAATTAAGGGAGCTAATCCGTGTAAAGTGCATAGACTATTGCCTGACACATAACAAGCACCCAATAAATACTAGTTTATTATTAATATTATAGCTCATGGTTGTTTTCTAAACACCAAGTGATGGGGGAGACAGGAAGTCTTCTGAGAATAGCACTGTGTGGGTTAAACCTGAGAGGAAATGTCCCCTGCGGTGTATGGAGTTGTCTGGACTGGAGGACTTTGGACATGACATAGACACAGTGCCAAGCTGTGGAAGGGAAGACACCCAAGTGTCTTAGGGCCAGATGCCAAAGATAAAGTTGCAACTAAAGTAGTTCTTCCAGGTTGGAGAAAGGTATCAAAATAGCCAGGTAATAAACACAGGGGACACATAAGAGATCATGGAAGCATGGGCTGGGCACACAAATGGCCCACTGCAAGGCTCCAAACTGGTGTCAGTCACCTTATGTCTCTTGCTGCCATGTGAACGATGAAATGAACAGATCAGAAGCCCTGTTTTCCTCCTTTCTGACCCACCACACTGCCTCAGAGCTGACTTTCAGGTCTGTCCTACAGCACATCATCCATTGTCTTGACGCCGAGCTTTGAGTCTAAGTGGTCCCTCCACAGCTGGGGTTTTATGTGGACAAAGGCGAACCTCTCTCTGCCTTTCAGAACACTCTACAGGGGAACTCTCACTGCTGTGCAGCCGAGAGGTGCTTGCGTGTGCACACACACACACACACACACACACACACACACACAGCACTCCGCACCCTAACGGAAATCAAAGGAAGGGAAGCACACAGCCCTGGGGAGCCTCTAGAATTCATTTACCAGCAAATTGCTTTATATCTTCCTTTTCCCTCGGCCCCCAAGTCCCCGGGCTCTCTGTCCTCCCTACTCTGATTGGAAGGCTCAGCACTTGCCACTAGGTGCATCTGTCATTACAGTGACCACAAAATAAGAATCCTACATGAATTTGAAAGGCCTGTAAGAAAAGTAAAAATAGTCCTAGTGGAGAAGACAATGTAAGGGTCTCACTGAAGGGAATTGAAAAGAAGCATTGCTGGCTCAAAGAGAAACATGGCTGACCAGATAGGAGGGGAAGGCAGTGTCTGCCCTCTTTTCATCCTGGTGAGCAGACGTAAGTGACACGACTCTCTTGCTTCGTGAAAAGTGATTGGAGAGTTGAGACAAGGGGATTCTTGAAAGAAAGAAAGGTTATTAGATTCCTTGCTACTAATCATTAAAATTCCTCAATTTTTTATTAACCAGTTTTTTTCTAATAACACAATGCATGCTTATGGTAAATAATTCGAACTATGTAGAAGGGAATAAGGTGGAAAGTAAAATTCCTTTTCTCCATTCCATACCCTCTTCTCCACACCTCTCGGAGTCCCACTCCCCAGCAGAAACTACTCTTAACAGTTTCTCCCCCATCTTTCCAGAATTTTCTGTGTACATTCCAACTTCCTCTCACACTCCTCTCCTCCTTACTCATCCACAAGAGGCCTGCGAACTTGGGCTCTCACAGTATTCTGCCTCTGTCAGAGCGGCTCCTTTTGTCTTTGTATGTATTCGTACAGAGTATTCCTTCAAGTGTTCCACTGCTGTCTGCTCAGAATTGGCACCTATTCTGTGACCTCTCTATTTAAACAGGAATTGCATCGCTACCACCATTCTCTATCCCCACACCCCATGCTCACCACTGTCTGCCCACCCGTTAGCCCAATGCCTGGCAGTGAGAAGGGACTTGATAAATACATGGTGGATGCCGGGGTGAGCACCTCAGGTGCATAACACATGCAGATTCTTCCCACAAACTACACATGGGGTGACATTATACATAGAATTCTACAACTTGCTTTTCTAAATAACAAATGATAATAATTAGCATTTCTTAAGTACTTATGTTTCCAGGACTACCCTAAGCTTTTTACATGAATTCTTTAATTGACTTCTTACAACAACCCCATATGATAGGTATTATCATATCATCCCACTTTACAGATGAGGAAACGAAGAAGTGGAGACACAGGGAGGTTAAGTAATTATTGTACCAAAAGCCATACAGCTGGTAAATGAAAGAGCCTGCACATATAAATTTACCTTAATCTTAAAATGACTGTTTAGCCTTAATTAATACAGGATCTGGCAGAAGTAACGCCATTGAGTGTGGTCAGCAGGGTACGTGAATGTCTCGCACGAGATGGACAGCAATTTGAACGTTTCACCTAAAATGTCATATGGTGTGCTTGGGTGTGATAGTCTCATGAAACAGAATTACACACTTATGATTTTGTAATAAAAGACTTTTATGTAATAAAAAAGGGGCATTATTTGTGCCAGACCCCTGTATATTTATTTATTTATTTTGACTTGTGCCAAATTTTCATAACATTTATAAAATTTACCATTTTACCCATTTTAAAATAGTTTAGTGGCATTAAGCACATCACATTGTCATGCAGCCACCACCCCCATCCATCTCCAGAACTTTCTCATCTTCCCAAATGGAGACTCTGCACCCATTAAACAAAAGCTTCCCATCCCCTCCTCCTCTGAGCTGGGGCGGCCACCGTTCTGTTTCCCGTCTTTACAGCTTTGACTACTCTAGGTGCCTTGTGTCAGTGAAATCACACAGTATTTGTCCTTTTGTGTCCTTCGGTGGCTTATTTCACTTAGCATAATGTCTTCTTTAATTAATATTTTAATGAATAATTTTATTGGATAAAATATGCAAGCACATGACACAAAATTCAAAAGGCACAAAAAGACATAGAGTATAAAGCAAGTTCTCCTGCCTCTGCCTCCAGGCATCCTGGGGGCAAACACTCTTCCTGGTATTCTTCCAGAGATGTTCTCTGCATATACATTTATATGCCTATATTTCTTTTTGCACAGATAATAACATATCCTATGTATTGCTTTGTTTCTGCATTTCCCATTTAACTACTGTATATGCCTTGGGTAATTTTATATAGAACTGCCTCTTAGTAAATTAGTTTTTATCAAAATATAATATACAGAAAGAAAACTACATGTACTGTAAATGTACAGCTGGGTGAATATTCACAAACTGAACACACTTGTATAACCAGCACCCTGCTCAAGAAACAGAATGTTACCAGTTCCCTAAAAGTCACTCTTGTGCTCCTTTCCAGACACCACCTACCCCCTCACCAAAGGTAACCCCTCTCCTGACTTCTTAACAGGCTAGATTAGCTTGACCTGTTTACATAGTTTTATAAAAAGAATCATACTGTACACATTCTTATGCCTGGCTTATTGCATTCACCATTATGCTGGTGAGATTCATCCACGTCACTGAATGTCAGCTGACACTTCATTACCTTTGAAGGAACAAGCGAGAGTCAAGTCCGGTGCTGCTGCTGATGATACCATCCCTGCTACCTTGGGGTTTTGCAGGTCACACACACATTCTCTCAATCTCATGCTCACACCTTTGCACTTCTTTACGTGGCTTTGCAAATGCCTTGAAGGGTCTACAGATAGCCAAAGTCCACCTGCAGATGAATCTGATGATGAGAAGCCTTTGTGGAGGTTTGTGTAAAATGCACTCGCAGAGCGAGGAGAGGGAGGGAGGGGCAACAGCCTTCCTTTCTGGTCAGCATCTCTGCAGCCACAGCTCAGTATGACACGCTTCCTGAGGCCTCGTTCACTCAGCCAAGAACTCAACTCTAGAATTCCCTAATCATAAGGAACCATGACAAAGCACTGGTTTGCATTCCCTTTCAAAGTGGAGTCAAAACTACTTCCAAGTAAAGAGCAAAGCAGCTTTAACTAATATCAGCAAAGGGCCTAAGAAAAAAGATGCAGCTAATGGATCCCATCTGTCTGCTGTCTTGCGCCCTAAGACTCAGAACAAAATACCAGTTTGGGAAAGAAATCATAACACACAGGGCAGGGACGAGATACAAGCAGGGCAAAGTTGGACACACTGTCCAGCTGGTGTTTCCCACTTGTGAATTTGAAATCCCAAACTGTTGAACCAGACCCCAACCTCACTGTCACCCCTGGTCTGGCAATGACACTAGTATCTATTTCCAGATACGAGCCGTGAAGCAGCAGAACCAATCCGCACATTCGTGTGGAACCAATCATCACTGCCCTGATTGGTTCGGGAGGCAACACGCAGGACTGCATTCTTGTGGTTTGCCCGTTCAGAAGGGCCTTTCCCGAGCACCACATGCCGCCTGCCCTGGGTCCAGCAGAAGTGGGGGAGGCGAAGGATGTACCCTATGGCGGACTGTTTTGCCAGAACGATGCCGCACTTCTTGCTTTGGCTCGTTGCATTCCCTCTCCCCACATGAGCCTTTTCCTGGAAGGTTTTATTGTATGGACCCCCAAAGACCTCTTCTCTATTTACGGAGAAAAGATTGAAGGTGAAAAATAGCATAGGGAAGGTTTCAAAGGGGCCTGCAAAGCTTAACTGGCTGGAATCTGAAGAGGGGAAAAAAAAAAAGTGGAATGTTAATCCTCCATGATTGAACAGAAGATAAGCAAACACCGGGTGATAGAGCAAACATACAGGAAATATGACCTCGCACTCTTGGAAGGGCTATCATTCTTGAATTAGTCTTGAAATGGGAGGAGGTGCTTACTGACTCAGGGGTATCTGAATCCAAGTCTGAGCAAAAACTTCAGTCTTGATTCCTGGGAGAACAGTAGGGAGTGCTAGGGTCAAGGAATCTCAGAGCTGGTAGTGTATGAGGACTGGCCTCATGTGAAGAGAAGTTCCAGAGGTCAACAGAAGCTGATAGTGCAAAACTTCTCCAGGCTTGAGGATGGCAGGATCCTTGACTACTAGTCAGAAGGTATCTTAGAGATGGCCCAAGGCCAAGTCCTTTACTTTCCAGGTGAAACCTAGGTCCAGAAAGGGTAAAATAATTGTCCAAGGTCACACAGCTGGTTCACGGCACAGCTGGAGCGGAGCCAAGGTGAGCTGACTTTCATTTCCATGCCTCAGTCTCTGTGTAACCCAAGGTCAAAATAGTTGGGGGAGGGGCAGGAAGAAGCAGAAAAGGTATGGGCTTTGAAAGTCATTAGTAGTCCTATCATTAGACACACCATTAACATCATTAGCCAGCTAAACATGCTAATGTCTTTAATGTGAGAGGCAATATCTATTATGCTAATGAGGTGACTGGTACCATTGGCCATTTGTGGCAGACATTTTTTTCAAGTTTAGGGTCCCAGAAAAGATGCACATATAGAAAGAGAGTTACACAACATATAGCCTGTCTAAATGCACCCCTTGGCCATTCTATTATGTAGATTGAATGAGTGAACATTGAATGAATGAACAGTTGTCCCTTAATTTTGCCAGATAAAACAAACTTCAAATGAATTATACACAGAATGATGACAAAGTTAGACGGCTTGAAGTTTAAAAACAAAATTGGTCAGTCCTTCCTCCCCTTTTCACAACTATTAGTTTCTAAAAAGTGACCTGGGCCATAATGAAGGTGTTGAAGAGGCAGACACACACACAGAAGTCCGCTCAGTCAGCCCCACACATGCCCAGGGCAGGGTGAGGAACCAACCACCGGCCCAAATGCGGAGTCCTGGGGCTGGGGCAAGGGAGAAGGGCATGCCCATGAAGGGCATAAGTGAGCCAGTGTATTATAGGTGCTTACTGCTGAGGGGCCTTTAAGGGGCTAAGAGAAACTAGATTGCCAGTTTGAGAGAGAATACAGACTTCTTTCCCATTGTTTCCTAATGTAGGTTAGAACATCAACAGTCTAGGGCAGAGGTCCCCAACCACCCAGCCACCGAACAGTACCTTCTGTCCCTCCTAGGAACCGAGCTGCACAGCAGGAGGTGAACTTGAATGTAATGCACTTGAATCATCCTGAAACCATCCCCACCCCCCCATCCCGGTCCGTGGAAGAACTGTCTTCCACAAAACCAGTCCCCGGTTCCAAAAAGGTTGGGGACCTCTGGCCTACAGTACTGAAAGAGATCTCTTGTATTCTATTCAAGATAGGCAAATGACATGCAAAGCCACTTAGGTCTAGAAGGACCTCAGAAATCACCTAATCCAGCATCTGCATTTTCCAGATCAGAAACCTGGGGCCCAGAAAGACCCAGTAACTTGACAAAAGTTAGCACAAGTTCTGAGTACTGGTTGCCAATCTCTGCTGTGTATCTCAGAGAAGGGAGAGAGAGACTAAGTGTGCCTGGAGCTTCAGTGGAACTGCTGTCACCGCTCCATTGCGATGGCAGCCATTTACCGAGCACTTACCAGGAGCGGCGCTCAAGACCTGTTACCTCGTTTCCTCCCAGCGATAGCAATGCACAGAAGGAGTAACGGCCCCCTGTTCCAGAGAGTCATATCAAAGTTCAGCCATGGCCCAATAGGTCACCGAGGTCACCTGGCCAGTAAGTGGCAGACAGGTAAAATCCTGGACCTCTCACTCCATTCTGCTGCCTTCTGGGCTAGGGCCCAGGAGGGTGAAGCGACCCCCACGCACGTGTGTTCCAGACTTTAAGATGCTGTCAAGAGCCTCCTTAGCTCTAGTATTTGTTTGGAGGCCTGTTTTCTGAAACTTCGTGTTTGTCTGTCATTCATACATATGACTTCCTTCGACTTCTCTGCAAATCTCCACCAAGTAAAACCACATGCACTTCCATAGCAACACTGCAACACAAACATGGCGTGATCATCGTCTGTTGCAGTACACAGCTCGAAAGATGTTTTTTCTAATTAAGAAAAACTACATCTGTATACAGTTGAACCCAGTCCCATGGCAACAAACACAAACATAAACTTGGGTTCTGTTCTTTAAATCTTTTCATTTAATCCTTTCCTTTGTTCTCTTTTCTTTGCAGGGTAATAGTTTTAGAACAGAAACTGGGTTGCAACACGTGACTAAGCCAGCCCCAATTCAGTGACGGATGAGCCGCTAGCCAGGCGTGGGCCTTCTGCGGGACAATGGCCACTGCTGGACATGAGCCAGTCCTGGTGGCCCAGGAGCTCTCACCACTGCTGGATGCACGAAAAGACCCCGGGTCCCTGCTCTGGTCCTTGTGGAACCAGAGAGCAGCTCAGCCACGAAGCCAGGCATGGGTCTGCGGGAGGGTGGGCGTGACATGGCCACATGTGGCTTAGGGTGGAAGTGGGCCCCAACCCCACGAGGCTGCGATGTCCCATCCCCACCATCACTGCCCACACTCTCTCTGGATGCTGCAAGGGGGGTGCTGTATCCCATTTTACCTTCCCCGAGACCCTCCTCCAGGTGGTATTGTTAATAGCCACATTTTACAAATGACAACCTCATGCCCAAGCTGACAAGCTGGGGAGGAAAAGTGGGGGGATTTGAAACCAGGCCCCACGCCCCCTCTTTTTAAAATTTTACTCTACTTCTTTGGTTCCTGACTCCTAGCACTGGGGGACCTATCTGTGCTCCTATTGGATTTCACCAGTCTGCCACTTACCAGCCAGGTGACCTTGGTGGATTATTGGGCCATGGCTGAACTTTGATATGTCTCTCTCCAGTGGCAGCCCCAGGATCGGGGACCTTCAGGGGACCAACTGTGTGAAGTGGTGCAGGTAAAGACAGGTTTGTCTGCATCCTTGCTTCTTCCCCCCGATTCTCCTTTCTCCCTGTGGAGCCCCAGCTTTTTAAAGCTTTCTACATCCTACAAACGGAGACACCACAGAAATGAAACTATTTCTAAAGAAACTTAGCAATTGGGGTTGAGCAGGGACTTGCTTCCATTCCTGTAGTGGAAGGCCCAGCACTCACTAGCTGAAGGGGGAGGAATTTCACGCAGTAAATGCTTCTCTGTGTTTCACGTTCATTAGCCAGAGAAACTTGTTAGGACCGGGTGGTAGAACCTGAAGGTTCCCTGGCTGCTTCCTTACTGGACCTGTTTTGAAGTGAGGGGTAGATGTTGAGGGATAGCCAACTGGTGATGAAAAAACCTACTATTTCTGGATACTTACTAAGTGCCAGGTGCTCTGAGAAGCTCATTATAACATTTCATCCTCACAAACTGAGGAGGTAGATAGTATTCTTATTCTTAACACCTGAGAGATCCAGAGGTTTAAGAGGCAGTCTGTCCTGTCCAAGATTCTGCATTGGCAGAGCTGGGTTCTGCCCAGGGCTTCCGACTCAGCCCCTGCTCAGGATTGATTTCCCCACAGATCAGGGGGAGGGGCTACTCAAGGGAGACACACTAATACTGTGCCAGGAGAGACCATATTATTCCTCAGACTCTCAGGCAAACATGAACCAGCTTTAGGATATGAAAGGGGGAGTGGAGTGGGAACACCCCATGTTTCTTGTCCAGATTCAAAGGGGATCCAAGGTTCAGTCGGGAAGGCTCTTTTTTTTAAGCCAATTGTTTTTTATTTTCAGAACTAAAGTGGAAATGACCCAGTGAGGAAGGAAAATGAGCACAGCTTGCCCTGATCACACAATTAAAAAATATACTCTGGCCAAAGATACATCACACCTCTCCCCAACCCCTCGAGGGCCTTTCTCTGACCTGGGCCAATTAAAGCATTCCTCTGGGGGATTTTCTGATCCTTCTGAAGGGACACAGTGAGAAACTTTGTTCCTTAGGATGCAGCTACACAGAGGGGTTGGTGCAAACACCGAGCCATCATTCTGTAAATACAAAGAAGCCTAAGGGATGGTATGTGAACAAAAGCTGGACAGAGGATGCTCACCCAGATGCTGTCTTGGCCAGGTTGCAATTTGAATGATCTAATGTTTTCTGGCTCCTTCTTGCTTTGCTTTTCCAACTTGGTCCGAATATTTGCATTACTGTCTTACTTTCCCGGTATAATTGCTGCTGTCTGTGCACAATTAGGTCACTTTCAGAGTTGGGTGAGGAGATGAGCTACAGGTGGTAGCAGGCTCCCTCCTGGGATGTGAATGTGGATCCCCATGTTGTTGGGTCCGAACACACTACCTACACCCAGGAAGTGAAAGTTTTAATACATGTCACCCAACCAAGTGGAAAGAACCAGGACGTCCCTTTATAACGGTGGGTGAGCACATCTTGTTTCTATAAATTTCTCGTTGATTTGCTGGTCTAATCACACTGTCCCTTGGGCTGACTCTAACCGGGTATTGTTATGATCCAGACAAAAGAGAGGACTGTTTCCTGGCAGCCTGCGGCTCCTTGGTCAGTGGAAGGTCTGCTGAAATAAACCTGGTCAAGGAAGAAGGAAAGGGAAGTAAAAGGGTGAAGAGGAAGGGCAAACTGCCCCCAGAGGTGAGGCCAGACATGCATGTAGGTGTTCAAGCCAGTACAGAGGCTGGCTATTGACCTAGGACTTTGAGGAAAGAAAGGGCATCCCAAAGGAATGGAGCCTTATTTTGCATCTGAAAGCTGATTAGGGTCATGTTCCCAAAGTGCTTTACACCTCACTGTGTAAACTCATGGGCATTCTATTAATCCAGCTTTCTCTGGAGATTGTGGACCTTTGGGCAAGGCCAAGCCTAAAGTTTATGTTTGTGCTGCCTGTGAAATAAGTTTGGGTTAAATGAAGGGAAAGTACAAGCTGTGATTAAAGTTCTGCTTGGGAACTTCTGGCCAAGATGGAGGCATAGGTAGACACACTGTGCCTCCTCGCACAACCAAAAGAAGGACAACAAATTTAAAAACAAAAAACAATCAGAATTGACAAAAAAATCGAACTGTGTGGAAGTCCGACAATCACGGAGTTAAAGAAGAAACACTCACCCAGACCGATAGGGGGTGCGGAAACGGGCAACCGGGCGGAGAGGACTCACGACGAGGCGGTGGCTGATGGACTGAGACGGGCAAGGTGCGGCTGGCGGACCAGGACATTCCACACCCACGTGCAGATAAACCGGGAGGAACAACTGGAGAGCAAGACAAATCCTACAACCCAGAGTTCCAGCGGGGAAATAAAGCCTCAAACCTCTGACTGAAAACACCTGTGGGGGTTGAGGTGGCGTCGGGAGAAACTCCCAGCCTCACAGGAGAGCTCATTGCAGAGACCCACAGGGTCCTAGAGCATACACAAGCCCACCCACCCGGGAATCAGCACCAGAAGGGGCCAATTTGACTGTGGGTAACAGGGAAAGTGACTGAAAACTGGCAGAGAGTGGAGCAAGCGGCATTGTTCCCTCTCGGACCCCTCCTCCACATGCAGCATCACAACACAGCGACATGGCTGCCCTGCCCTGGTGAACACCTAAGGCTCCGCCCTTTACTACGTAACAGGTGTGCCAAGACAACATAAATGGCCCAAATGAAAGAACAGATCGAAGCTCCAGAAAAAATACAACTAAGCGACAAAGAAATAGCCAACCTATCAGATGCACAGTTCAAAACACTGGTAATCAGGATGCTCACAGAATTGGTTGAATATGGTCACAAATTAGATGAAAAAATGAAGGCTATGCTAAGTGAAATAAAGGAAAATGTACAGGGAACCAACAGTGATGGGAAGGAAACTGGAACTCAAATCAATGGTGTCAACCAGAACAGAATGAAGAAACAAAAATTCAAGAAAATGGGGAGAGGCTTAGGAACCCCCAGGACATCTTTAAACATTCCAACATCCGAATCATAGGGGTGCCAGAAGGAGAAGAGGAGGAGCAAGATATTGAAAACTTATTTGAACAAATAATGAAGGAGAACTTCCCCAGTCTGGCAAAGGAAATAGACTTCTAGGGAGCCCAGGAAGCTCAGAGAGTCCCAAAGAAGTTGGACCCAAGGAGGAACACACCAAGGCACATCATAATTACATTACCCACGATTAAAGATAAGGAGAGAATCTTAAAAGCAGCAAGAGAAAAGGAGACAGTAACCTACAAAGGAGTGCCCATCAGACTGTCAGCTGATTTCTCAAAGAAACCTTGCAGGTAAGAAAGGGCTGGCAAGAAGTATTCTAAGTCGTGAAAGACAAGGACCTACACCCAAGATTGACTCTATGCAGCCAAGCTATCATTTAGAGTGGAAGGGCAGATAAAGTGCTTCCCAGATAAGGTCAAGTTCAAGGAGTTCATCATCACCAAGCCCTTATTCTATGAAATGTTAAAGGGACTTATCTAAGAAAAAGAAGATCAAAAATAGGAACAGTAAAATGACAACAAACTCACAGCTATTAACAACTGAACCTAAAACAGAAACAAAAACAAACTAAGCAAACAACT
>VMDR010006747.1:0-43842 GCA_007922815.1 Macrotus californicus
TAGTCATAAAATTGACATGATAATACTGAACATGATGTGCCTACATATGCCTATATGCCAGGGGCTTCATTTAAATGCAATAGTCCCATTAAACCCTTTCAACAATTTTGTTCAGTAGGTATTACTACTCATATTTTACAAATGAGAAAACTGAGATTCAAGGGGGTTGAGTAACTTGTTATAAGTCACTACTGTTATGAAACAAGTTTGTTTTCATCTAAACCCTGTGTTCTTTTCTGTTTGAAAAACTGCATGTTCTCTACCTGGATGTACACGCTCTATCTTATAAGTGGAGATAAAAATAAAAAAAAAGCACTGGATTACAAGTTAAAAGTAAGAAGTTCTTGTTCTGGTTTTATAATGAGTTTTTGTATCCGTAAAATAAAGATAAAGGCATATCCATCTTTTTCCAAACACTTGGTGTGCAGACGTTGTGCAGTAGCACTCGAGACCACGTGGGTGTCCGGGAAAACAGACTGGAGAAGTCACAGGGAGAAACTCACGTCCCAGCCCAACCACTGGCTTATCAGCTCCACAACCTTGAGCAAGGCACCTTACAATCTAACTTCTGATTCCACATCTGTAAAAATTTAGGAAATATTGACCCACAGGCGGCCTATCTTACGTGATAAAATAGTATTCAAATTAAATATATAATTGTTAAGAAAATTGAAAAGCCATTTATACACAGGGTTTATGAGGTCTTGCTCCTCTGGGAAGAGTTTGCACTGGAGAGCAGAACATAAGTAAAAATGCCTCTCCCTCTCTCATGCTCTTTCTCTCCATGTACATATTTTCCATTGCGGCTCTAACAAATTAGCACAAATTTAGTGACTTAAACAATGGAAATTTATTATCTTAAGTTTCAGAAAATCAGAAGTCCACACAGGTCTCACTGGGTCTCTAAAATCAAGGCATCGCCAGGGCTGTGTTCCTTTTAGGAAGACAGGAACAAATCGATTTCGTTGCCTTTTCCAACCTCTCAAGGCCACCTACACTCCTTGGTTCCTGGTCCCTTTCTTCTGCCTTCAGAGATAGCACCATTGTACCTCTCTGACCACAGCAGGGAACAGTTCTTCAATTTCAAGGATTTATGTGATTAGCCTGGTCCTGCTCACATAACGTGGAATATACCTTCAGAACCATAAACTTAAGCACTCCTGCAAGTCCTTGCTGCTGTGTAAGTAAGATATTCACAGGTCCTTGTTGCTGTGTAAGATAACATATTCACAGGTCCTTTAGACATTGTTTTTTTGAGGGGGGAGCATCATTCTGCCTACCACCACGTGTAATATGGTGGAAGTACTAGTTAAAGAGTTAGTGAAAGTGGTTTTTTTTCTGTATCACCCAGCATTTCATACCTGATTGGAATTTGATTTAATATTAAGTACCTATCACATTGAATCTGACACAGAAATCATTTACACGAGACTATTACCTCATTAACTCATCATTTCACTAATTAGCCATTTACTGCCTTTCAAAAGAGATTTCTCTGCTGCAGGAAAGAGATCCTGAGAGGCACTGGCAGAAGTATAAACCACAGAAAAGAAGACCAATGCAGGAAAACCAGAATAAGAACCTTCTAAGTACTACTAGGACAGTTGCATTTCTGTCTTAGAATTTAGTTTTTCAATTACAGTTTATTGAAATAAATATTCAATATTCATTTTGATATTGTTTTGTATTGGCTTCAGGTATATAGCACAGTGGTTCGACAGTCATATACTTTACAAAGTGTTCCCCCGATGTTTCCAGTACGCACCTGGCACCACACATAGTGATTGCAGTATTAGACCAACCTCACTTTTCAATGGACAGGACTATTTTTTAATTACATACTTTGGATGGATTCAGATTTTACGCAATTACTGAAGAACTTGGAAGGCATTTTTGTTCCCTTCTAACCTACTTGTTAGTGCAGGAATCTGTTTGGCAGAAATTATTACCTGTGGTCTAGTGGCTCTTTCTGGAACATTTTCTGGGACAGGACATTGTGTTCACTGAAAGGTGATTTCAGACGGTGCCTAGTTTTTCTTTCTTGCCTTGGGATCAGTTTTCCTGCTTCTTCTACCTGTTGATCCTTCTGCTACCCGTTGAAGAGACCAGGAAGGGAGTATACTCCACATTTTTTTTTTTATTCTAGCAATATGTCTTAGTTTCTTCAGTCATTCTCCAAAAGAAAGTCCTGGTTAGATCAACGAAGTTAGAGAGGGATTGGTGTGCTTATTTTACAAAGGAGAAAGTTGAGAGTCAGAGAGGTTTAGTAACTTGCCTAAAGTCACACAGGCAGTAAATGATAGAGTCATGATTTGAAGAAAAGACTTGTCTGGCTCTTAGAAGTGAGATACAAATGAATTTCATAAAGAGTTTTCAAACTGATACCGAGTATGCCATGGGGAAGCCACACTGAATATTTGATGCAGACCTTCTGAATTTGGAAAATGTGAGAGATTTAAAAAATACGTGAAAAGTGATTAGGATCTGAGGAAAGTTGCAGGAGAATTTAACATTTTTGAACTCTCAAACTTTAAGACCTAGAAGAAATATTAGACACCCGTTGATCCCAAGTGTGGTTTTTCTAATTGCTCTCCTGGTATGTCTTGCCATGGCCCTTCTCAATCAGACTTCATAGTTACAAATACTCTGATTATATAACAAATATTTGTAATATTTATTTCTAATTCAGACATCGGGTTTGTCGGATTTTTCATTTGTTACTTACTACTAGAACCTTGTGAAAACACCAAGGTTAAAATGAACTCAAAACTGAACTCAGTGCTCAGGTGCATCTTTCCCTAGTACTCATTGCAGTGAGATTCTTGCTTTCCTTTCTCTGGACAGTAGATTTCTATTACTGTAGCCTAAGGCTGTGTCTGACTCCCCTTTCCCAACTTGGGTGTTAGGAGATTATGGGTGGGGTTGACTCCAGATGGTAGAGTTTTCGTAGATCCAAAACTGTCTCAAGCTATGGAAACCACAGGGCTGAAAGGATCATCTAAAATCAGAGGTTGTGTTTGTACATGTGTATGCCTGTGTGTGTATGTTTTATGTGCCTTGGAAGTAAGGAGGGATTTGTAAGCCAGAGAAGAGTGTCTAAATAATAAACAATCTCCAAAACAAAACCAAAAAAGGAACAGCTTCAGAACACATACGATGATCTAGAACACAAGCCAAGGGATTGAAGTCCCTCAGAGTGGTAGGACCACAGGTGACAGACCATGTTAGGTAGGAGGAGGTGGGTAAGGGAGAAGAGGACCTAGCTATATTAACATAGAGCATGTAACAGAAATGATGATTAATCTCTAAGCAGGTCCAATTCTAGAAATTCTAGGAAATGATGATAAAAATTGAAGTCAGGTGGGTGACAGTATCTTCCTTTTAGGTGGGCAGCCCTTTTGGACCATGAACCCCACCAGGCCTTGGGAACAAAATCCAGACCTTTAAAAAGGATCCTGCAATGGTTAGTATGAATGCCAATTTCCCAGACATGCAGTGCTGGGATTCAGGACGTGTTCAATGCCAGTGGAGAAAGGGGAATTCTTATCCCAAAGTCAAAACCCAATCCTAGTAACAGAGTGAGAGCCAAAAGGTGAGAGTCTGGAGAGGCCATAGCTCAGTGCAAACACACTGTGGAGGCCCAGATACCTGGCTTTATGGCCCCACAACTAATGTCAGATTCCTCTCCAGGAAATCCCAGTGTACTTAATTTCCCGATGAAGGCTGACTTGGTAGAGAAACTGGACTGAATATGTGTAAATCTGGGCAAATGCCCTCAGTACCTATAGCTCAGTAGATGGGGAAGGCAGGGTCTCTGGACAGAGTCCATGGATCTATGCCCAGAGCTGTTTCATTGCTCCCTGGAACCAGAACAGTCTCACCCTCCTCAGCTTCCTGTAATCAGGTATCTCCTGCCAGCAGCTTATTAAAACTGCTTCTTGGAACATCACCAGCAGATTCCTAGCAGGTAAATCCAGAAGTATTTTTCTCAGCCCCCATATTTCTTCCCGCTTCAAACAATTAGCTCAGTTGGCCAATCCTTTCTTTCAAAGCTTTCTTGCTCTCTGCATCTTGGGTTAATTTCCCCCTCTCTTAGGAGAGCTTCTCTTTCTTATTCTCATATAAGTAAACCTAGCTGTTCCTATGACTTTGTCCTTGATCATATACTTTTCTCCCCTTTTGCTCTCTCCTCCAAGACTTCAGATAGTCACAGGACTTCAAGTACTTGTGTATGGATGATTCCCAAACCTGCATCACTGGGCCTGACCTTTCTCTGTTTCTTTCAGCCCCATGTAGAAACTCCCTGTTTAGAAGTAAAACAATGCCATATAAAGCACAATTAAATTAGTATGTTCAAATTTGAACAAACAAGACCCAATCCCACAAAAAACTGTGCTGTACCTCAAAATAGACACAACAGTGAAATTTATAGAGATTTGTCCTACACAAACTGGTTTCCTTAAAAAGAGAATAAACTTTAGGGCTCTTCCATTTTTACCTAAATTTAATCACAGAAGCTTAGTATCCCCTTAAAGGGATGCAGATTTTCCCTTTAGGCATGATACATATTTGTTTCCTCTATCAAGGGGCAGGGGGTGCTCATGAGTACCCAGGATTGTTACATGTTGGAAAGTCTGCAAGAAATGAGTATGAGCACATCCAAGACAGGGCATCCTCTTTGTTCCTGGCACAGTGTGGCAGCAGGCTCCTTTTCCTCATCCATCCAAGGCATCTTACTTCTTATTTCTTTAAAGATTGTTCCTCCACCTTCTCTTTCTCCTCTCCACTGGATCACACCAGAGGTTAAAAAAAAAAACAGCCCTGAAAGAATGTCTCTGCCAAGATATACTGCATCTGGTGCTGAGGTTGGCAGTTTATCTAAATTATCTAGTAAATATCTCTATTTCTGTTTTCATGTGACTAGGGGGTATCAGTATAAGAGAAAATTCCCAGAAGAATGGGGTTAATATTTCAAGGTATAAATCTTCCACATGTGTTTTACATACTCAAGAGGAAACCAATTACTACTATTCTAGTTATCACAAGGAAGAAGAGTAATGGAACTGAAGGAGAGAGCCTAGGTCTTGGACTGCCCCAACATGTTCTGAGGACTCAGAAGTATGAGGAGGTAGAAGTAGACCTAGTTGGGGCATGAAAGTAGACAAGGAGATTATGTGGTGAGACTGCCCAGGGGTGGCACTGGACAGGAATCAGAGAAGATTCAAAACAAGAAATATAGACTGAAAGGAAAGGTTCTTGGGTTTATATAAATATATAATAACAATAGCAATAATTGAGTCTATCCTGTCAAGCATTGTTCTGAATATATTCTGTGTATTAAGCTATCTAATATTTGTAGAAATCCTCTAAAGGATAAAGTGGATCCATTTTACAAAGGAGATATTAATGTACAGAGCAAGTGGCAGGCTGGGTCTCTGAACTCAGGCTCCAGATCTCATAATTTTAAGCATTACACTCTGGTCCCTGTTAATCAGAGAATGAGAGCTGGAAAACTTCTGGGGCTCCTCTTTTCCCAGGGATTCTGCCGAGGACGCCATCATTAATAAACCATGAGACTATGTTTTGTCACAGTAGAATCTATTTTGCATGGTTGACATCATGGCCTAGAGGACACTGTGGACATTGAAAAGTCAGAAACTCAGGTTCACTTGTCTGATGTCGTGTGTACCTGAACTCAGAACTGGAGCAATCTGATCAGCCTGTTTGCTTGGATTTTGCTCCTTGCCCTTCACATCATCCTGCAAATCTGAGCCCTCCTACTAGAGGAAGACTGGGGTTCACCACTGCTTACTTGAAATATAATGCAAGTGACTAATAAACTGAACACGCATGACTCATGACAAAATAAAAAAACATTCTTTTTTTAGCTTCTGCCATTCTTTTATATTTTATTTAGTAGAAGCAATCTTTATTTGTTTCTGGATGAAAACGCTAACAGGCCGCATGGTTTCTGCTTTGTCTTCCTTAATAGATTAATTGACACTGGTTAATTTAAGTCACAAACAATGTAATTTCAATATTTAGAATGTCAAGCCCCACATTAGGTATACTTTCAGTGGACTCCTATGGTCTGGAAGAGAAAATCTCATATTTTCTTAATAGAAGCATTTTTAAAGCAAACGAGAGAAAAATGTGCGTTCTTGTGGGGAGGGAGGAGCTCACACTTGGCCTGAGTTCTGGGAATGGAGCCCTTAGGTGGATGCAGCAGGTGAAATTTTTCTCCTATCTTTTTGTTTTCTTAACTGGTACATTTATTAAAAATATATACTAACAGTCTCATGCTTAAATATTGCTGTGGTTGTGTGCTAGCTTCCACAAACCATAATGAATCATAAGGAGCTCTTCAACAAATATACTCCACACAGAAGTAAAAAGGCCAACAGGAATGACTGACAAGATAGGGCACTGCAGACATAATTCCCTTATATGAATTAATACTTGCTAAGAAATGGAGTTTGATATTATTTACAATAACATTCATGGAGGCTGAATATCACAAGCACAAAAACATCTTTTCATATTTCCCAAATAGTCTTCTATTTTAGCGATGAAGGTCATTTACCACAACCAAATGTTCTTAAGCATTGTAGGAGTTTTATGCGCATTCAGTCAAAGAGTCTCTTACGTCTTTCTGGGCCGATTCATTTGCAGAGTAGAAACTGTAACCAGGCTCTTCCTATCATGCAATCGTGTGGTGTCCGATCTTTACACGCTGTCTAATTCCTTTCAGATAAGAGGAGCGACTTGCAGCAGGGCCACATCGATGAGGAAGTTCCGAGTGGAGGAGCTCACATCCTGGCACATCTTCCGTCTCATCTCCTTGTGGTCCAGCTTCCGAGGGAGGCCCTCCACTGGGAACATCGTGGCTTTGCCTCCCAGCTTCCAGGCTTCCAACTGCCACGCCCTGCTCTCTCAGTGTTTGCCTTGTGCCTCCTCTCTTATCTTTTTTATTTTCACTAAAAGTTTACATCCGTCTTTCATCTACTTCTATAATGTATCAGTATTCAAGAACATTAAAATGCTTAAAACTATTTACTGGAAAAATTACTGTATTTCCTTTTCCCTATTCCCCAGTCTCTAAATATTTCCTGAGGTCAAGCAGATACCTCATGTTGGTCCCATGGAGTTGCATTATCTCTTCAACCTGCTGCCTACTTCTAGTTTGAAAAGCCCTGGCCAGGCTTACAGAGTCCAAATTCAAAATCATGCCATTAAACAATGTCCAAGAATCAAGCACACACGCCCAAGTTTAATATGTGTTTAAAGTCTGTGATGGGTATATAACTTTCTACACTTTTTTATATTTGAAATCTTTCATATATATAAAACACAAACAGAATGAAAATTAAAGCAAGACCTACACTGTCTCACGGCTCTCTCTAAATGCAAATCTTTCTCCTTACACATCTCTCATAGCTTTCTTGACAGAATGTACAAATTTCTGATTTTAAATCTTACATGAAATTTCTTCTTTTCTTTTCTGCATTCTTTTCTGTAAATTCCAATTACAAATCAATAAAGGCATCTTAATTTCTCCTGGAAACTTTCTTTATTAGTTGAAGGTCCATACTTTGCTTTTGTAAGTATAAGCTACTATATGCTTTTTATTGTTTCAATGTCACTGAAAAAATGCAAACAGTATTACAAGTTCCCAAAATGTATATGCTTAAAAATTTTTGACTTTATATGTACGTTTATAGAAGAATTGAAAACCAAAAAAGAATAACGTTAAAATTATCTGTAATCCAGCCACTGATAATATGCTGTTACTCTGATTCATTTATACACAGACTATGTACATGCATGTGCATGCATGCCACGTGCACACCAACATATACATGAGGAACTATAACTGCGTGGAAGGTGCTGATGATGTGATGCAATAAGAAAAGATCAGAATGCAAACCCCTTTACACAGTCAGGGCTCATTAAAATTCTTCACGAGCATGTCTTAATAACTGCAGGGTAGTTCGTCATTTGGAAGCGAACTGATAACCTTTTCAAAAAAGAATGGAGCTGCTCCTAATAAATTCACAAAATTCTCTCTAATGCAAAATGATGAAAGCTTATCTACTTGTTCTTTCCCCTCCTTATCAGGATCTTTTTTTCTAGCACTTTCCAACATCCAGAGCATATAATAGGGAACCTGCTGCTGCTGTCTGCAGAGGTTTTAGAACTTGATCGAAAGGTCAATATACTGAGTATTGGCATAAATATTATGAAAGTAAAATTAGAAAATGAAGAGAGAAAGCCACAAACTTTCTCCACACAGTTAGAGCTTCCAAAGTTAAAATACCTTCTAGTTTCCCCTCCAATGCCTGATACGAGAGCAGACGCAGTTCTCTCGGCAATGGCATCATAGAGTCCTTATTAAATACCTCCTTAAACCTGAACTTTGTGATTCCCAAAGCCAGTGCCTGCATGAAAGTGGCTGAGTAAAGATACCTGGGGGAAGTTGTTTTCTTTGTTTTAACTGATACAGTAAGTCTAGAGTGAGGCCCCGCAGTCCGTATTTTACAGTTTCCAAGTGGTTCTGATGAATTACCAGGTTTGGGAACCACTGCCCCAGGAGCTCTAGTGGAATCCCATTATTCCTGGCAGCCTGAAGAAAAGAGGTGAAGGTGGATCTTGATTTATCGTGTGCAACATAGATTCCCCGGAGAGACTCTCCCTAGAAGACATGTAAGAAAGCTATTTCAAGATAGTTATTTCCCTGGAGTGTTTTGATTGTTGTTCTAAAGCCATGGAAGAGATTCGACGGACTTCGCAGGTCACCGCCAACTGTTCAGTTTTGTAGAAATGTGCCTCGTTTTGTGAATGTTACAATGATCTTCAGAAAAGCCTTTCCCTCTGGAAGAGAGTGCATTTACCTCACTCGCATTAAGCTAAGCAATTGCGACACATTCACACCCCTGAGCACATTTAGATCTTGATAAAAAATGAGACATTTAGCTGACTGTGAGCCCACAAAGATACTGGATTTTATTGTGACTTTCATTTCTCAAAAAACCTATGTTACACATGAAACTAATGTTTCCTTTATTTTGTAGATAATTTGCTTTGTAAAGAATATACAGTTTTCTCAATTTTGCACAAGAGGTGACTTGTTTTGCTTGTTTTGATTAGATGTCTTACTCTGATATGATTTTATGTTCCTTTCTTTTAATTTCTTCATATTAATTTCTTTTACTAAAAATATTTTTAATCTGCCCTGGCTGGTGTGGCCTAGCAGATTGAGCATGGCACCATGAACCAAGGGGTCACTGGTTCGATTCCCAGTCAGGGCACATGCCTCGGTTGCAGGCCAGGTCCCCAGTGGGTGGTGCATGAGAGGCAACCACACACTGATATTTCTCTCCCTTTCTTTCCCCCTCCCTTCCCCTCTCTAAAAATAAATAAAATATTTAAAAAAATTTTAATCTAAGATTTAACGTAGGTTATAATATACAAAGCACTCTGTCCCAAATTTTCAGCCTTCATTAGACCCTAACTGGAGGGATTTTTATTGTAGTGTAAAGTTGATATTTTTGTCTGGACACCACCCCCTCTCTGCTCTGGAATCTGCTATTAGCCAAAACAAGTAGTCCTGTTGAGTCAATTACTGTCCTCTCCTCTGTTTTCAGAGATTAGCAGTTGATCTCAAGTGGACCAATTACAGCAGCCCATCCTTTTAGGAGTAGTGGTTGACTCAGGAGTGAACACGTGCCCTAAGCAAGACCATGAGATGCTGGGTAAAATAATTGTCCCTGCCTGAACTCCTGTGCTTGCTAAAGGGGAAGAATATGACCCTGAGTCTATTGGAAGTAGTTTTTTCCCACCAAATGATGAGAGTTTGCATAAGAAAGTGAGTATTTGCCCCCAGCTGGTGTGGCTCAGTGGATTGTGAAACACAGGGTCCACCATTCAATTCCCAGTCAGGGCACATGCCTGGATTGCAGGCCAGGTCCCCAGTAGGGGGCGTGCAAGAGGCAACCACACATTGATGTGTCTCTCCCTCTCTTTCTCCCTCCCTTTCCCTCTCTCTAAAAATAAATAAATAAAATCTTTAAAAAAAATTCTAAAAGAAAGTGAGTATTTGAAGAGAGATAGAGAAGAGGAATGGGGAAAGAGACTTAAGACCTTCTGGAACTAATTGTGGTGACTCCTGAACTTCCAGCAAAGTGTCTGAATAGTTCATTGAGTTATCTTGAATTGAGTTTGAAAACAAATTGAATATAATTGCAAACAAAAAAGTCCTGACTAATGCAATTATTTTCTCTGCTTTTCAGATGAGTAAATTGAATCCCAGAAAGGTTAAGTAACTCGACAAAGTTAGTAAGTAATTCAGACTTGAAGGCATGTTCTCACACTCTACGTCCTGTATTCTTTCTACCACACTCCCAGTCTCTAGCAGCTACAGAAGAGGTCTGGCACTTGGAGGAAAAACGTGACATAAGAAATAGATCAAATGTCAGTGGTTGAGAAGGATTTCATACCAAACTAAAGGTAGCTGGTGAGCTTTTCATCCAAATTTATGGAGGTCTTTGCATAAACTGAAAAGGCCTAATTTGTCAAACATTAAAAAAAAAGGAAAAAATCTACTGATTAAGTACCAAAAATAAAATTAGAATTTAAACTTAAAAGGAATTATCCACAGACAAGCACGTTTCTTTGAGGAACCCTTTGAAGAGAGTTTTGTTAAACCATGGGACTGGTAAGTTACAGACACAAACTCTGTAGGATAGTAGAGATAGAGCCTGTTTTGAGTTAAAGTATTAGAATGGAAGAACTTCGTAACCTACCCTCAAATGGTAGGCTAGCCCAACAACCAGAAGGTTCAGTTGTGGTGTTTTCCAATCAGACGGAGTAGAATTTATTTGCCATCTAGTGACAGATCAAAGATGGTCTCTTCAGGGCTGCATTGTGCCCAGAAGTGTTCTTATTGTCCTCTATTCCTAATCTGCTTCTGTCCGTCTTTGACAAAATGCTGTACTTTAAGGCAGAATCTGAAGGGCACAAAGTTTAAAATTTGTATATTTAAGAAACTTGCAAAATCATCATGGGTATATAAAGTACAACATAAGGAACATAGTCAATGATGTTGTAATATCTATGTATAGGGCCAGGTGGATGCTAGCTTATTGGGGAGATTACTTTATAAATTATATAAATATCTGACCACAATGCTATACACCTGAAGATAATATAAAATAATATTTTATGCCAATTGTAATAGAACAATTAAAAAAATAAAAGTACTAAAGAAAATAAAATTGAATACAGGAGAAAAGCAAACTGCTAAACATGTCTGAATGCATACTGAAATCATCTTTGGATTTTACTTTATTTTTCTCTTGCAGCCAGTCTTTCAGAAAAATTGTTTAAAGATGTTAAAATGATGTATAGCAATCACAGTAACACTTATATAAGCTACAATGTATAGCCTAGTAAGAAAATAAATATCTGTGATCTTAAGAAGAACCTGATTTGTCTTTATAGCCGATTAATTCTCCCCAAGCCCATCACTATGCTTCCCTCCTCATAGGTTACTACTTTCCTGAATTCAATCCCTTACATTTTTAAATAGTAGTTTAGTTTTTCCATTATATGTTTCCCTACAATATATTGTATGGTTTTGCTTGGGTTTGAGCATTATAACGTTGGGATCATGCTACAGTCTTCTGTGACTTGCCTATTTCATTCCACATTATGTTTCTAAGCTATATTCAGATGCTTGCAAGTAGCTGTATTTCACTGATTTTTATTCTCCACAATATTTCATTGTGGGACTATTCCATAATTCATTCAGTCACTCTCGTGTTATTGCAAATTTGAGGTCTCTTTCATTTTTTTTTGCTGAAGTAAATGATAATGTGATAAATATTCTTGCTTATTTCTCTGAGTAATACATGTACAATAATTTTTCTGAGATCAGTACCTAATAATGGAATCACTTGGTCTTCCCCAAAGTGATTACATTCTTACTGGCAGTGTGTGCTTATCTATTCAGTCAAGTCCTTACCACTCGTCGGCAGTCAGCCCTGTATTTTTGTGTATGTAGTGGTCATAACATAGCATTTCATCGCGGACTTCAATTGCATTTCTGTGGTTACTAATGAAATTGAACATCTTTTCATGGGTCTATTCAGCATTTGCAATTCTCACCCATGAAATACATGTTTATGACTTTTTATCATTTTTTGAGTTATTTGTCTATTCCTTATCGACTTAATATTTTTGAAACATATTCTAATATTCAGTTCTCTTATTGATTCTTTGTGTTGCAAACATCTTTTTCAACTTTGTGATATTTCTTTTTTATTTCCTGATGCTTTCAAGAATAGATATTTAAAATTTTAATAGTCAAATTTATCAATATTTTCCCTTATGATTCATGATGTTTTTGCATTTAAAAAAACTTTACTAAATACATTTGTATTTTTTTTAGTACACTAGCATTTAACGGTCAGAAACAGTTGTGCAGTGTTACAATCAGCTACAGAAGCTGTGCTTGAGGATGGGACCTCATCTTTCCCACGCCGGACAAGGCAGTATTAGACATGAGCGGGCATGTGGCTGGGCTCACGTCCTTAGCTCCAGGGCTTGAGGGGAGACCACCATCTACTATCCCTTAACTACCTCAGTCTAGTCATCAGAGGAGGGGTGTAAACCCCACATACAAGAAGAACCCCCTGCCCCCCAGTGTCAAAATGGGTTGCCTATGAGAGAGTTGTAATTAAGGGGAAACCCTACGTAAGCTGTTAACAGAGTTCAAAGGGGTAGGTATTGCCCCTGTTCCCCATCTCCCAAAGGGGCTCACTTTCCCAATTTCTTCATCCAATCATCCATGTTGGCAAAATTCCCCTCAGTTGGGGACAGGTTTTCACACGTGGTTGTCTGCACCTGGGTCAGAGAGAATGAGCAATCATCTGCTGCCTGGTGCCCAAGTGTGTCAGGAGCTGACTGAACGGCATGGCTTGCTCCTGCAGCTGCTTGATGGGGGCACATCTCTGCTCCAGCTCCAGAAGGGTGGAGGTGTGGGGCTCCAGCACTGTATGGTTTCCCATAGCTGGCACAACTTGCTTTGCATATCTGCGTCCTCGATGGAAGCTTGATGCCTGGCAATCTCATTCCCCTTTCCCCGGACACTCTGTAGCTGAGCCTCCACTTGGTCCAAAACTGCAAGGTCCAGGGTGCTCAGCCTTGCCTGCAACAGCACTCTTGTCTCCGTAAGGCCGTCAGGTGGGCTCCCTGTACACCTGCAGAAAGGGGATTCTGAGCCTCCTGATCACAGCACAGAGTTGCTTCCAGTTTTCTCAGGTGTTTCACAAGTTCTACAATTTGGGCAGCTTCAGAAAACTTGTCTTGCTCAGGCTGAGAATGTAGTTCATAAGTGACAAGGTTGCTATCTGGGGGCAGGGGTGGAAGGGGGTCCCACTTGGCATCTTTTCCCCTGAACCAGCCCCTTTGCTGCTCTTTGTCACTTCCAGCTGCAGCAGTCGGTGCTTAGCCAGCACTTTATCTGAGTCAGTAAGGCTGGCTGGTCACTGCATCTAGTCCAAGCAGCTTCTCCAAGTGGAAGGCACCCAATTACTGCTTCAGGGCTGCCTGCTATTTAGCCAGCGCCATAGGGGTGCGCTTCTCTTCAGGGGCTGACTCCTTCACTGTTGCCCTGATTTTCACAAACATCAGTTGTCAGCTCTTGGACCTCATGCAGCCGTCTCTGGTACTTCTGCTGGGGTGTCTCCTTCACTTCCAGACCCTCTCCTGGCATCTCATATTCTCTGGATTCATAGATTGTCCTTGTGGTTTTCCCAACATGATCTGAGCAATCAAGTCCCTCTGTGCTCACTTTGTCATGGGCGGCTTTAGGATTGACAATGATGTGCTGCCCCACACTTGTGCTCATCAGATCCTCCGCATCACTGGTTTCATGAACATCTGGCTCGTCCCTGGCAACGCCAGGAAGGTTGGCAATATTGAGGGTCCGTCATGGTAGTGGCGAGTCAGGGAGCAGGAGCTGGTGGTCTGGGAGGGGAGAGGCTGGGTCTGGGCCCTGGGCTAAGGTGGCAGCAAAGGGAGTGGCCTGTATTGATATTTTCTTCTAGACCTTTCTAAATTTTATGTGTCACATTTTAACTTTTAATTCCTCTGAAATTGGCTTTTACGTATGGTGTGGGATAGGGAATCGTCCAGCATCATTTATGTGATGCCCTCTGTCTTCCCCGGCCACCCGCATTCCTATCCTGCCTTTCACGTGTGCTCTGTTTCTGGTCAGTGTTGTGCTCTGCTGGTCGCAGGTTCCTCTCTGTGCCTACACTGCACAGAGTTAATGATTTTACCTGTATACCAAATATGGTTGGACACATAATACTTTTTAAAATTTAGGAGTATTTTGTCCCTGTCCATGAGTTCTTTCTCTTTTTTGCTCGATCCCTTTATTCCCCAGCACCCCCACCCGCCGCCCCACCCAGAGCTGTCAGCCTGCTGTCTCTCTATGAGTCTGTCTCTACTTTGCTTGTTAGTTCGGTCTGTTCATTAGATTCCACATGTGAGTGAGATATGGTGTTTGTCTTTCTCTGACTGGCTCGTTTCACTCGTGGTGACTGGGGGGTTAGGGAGAAGGTGGAAGAAAGTATAAAGGTGATAAGTGATAATGGAAAAATACAATAAAAGTAAACCATTAAGAATAAATAAAATTTAAGAGCATTTTGGCTGTTCTTGGGCCTTTGGCCTTCTACATCAATTATTTTAGAAACAACTCAATTTCTTCAAAATGCTATAGGAGTTTGCATTTCGTAAGGCAAAATGAAGGTAATGCTGCTTCAATCATAGCCCAGGGTTTAAGGTCCCTGTTAGGAGTCAGACACCTGGCCCTCCACATTTCTGAGCTCTGTCCCAGACTGAGAGGGTAATACTGGAGGTCTCAGGGGCCTCCACTCCTGCCTCCATGAGTGAGCCCCGGTCAACATGGCTCCAGCAGGTCAAGTGTAGGTGCTATTTGGCCATTCGCCCTTTTGTGCGGGACCCTGTAACCCTGCCACAATGTACTTATCAACTGCCTGAATAATAGATGGCCAGGTTGCCTCCAGCTGCTGGTACTACAAACTCTGTCACCACCGTCTTTGTGTATATATACTTACCAACCTTATATTTTTGTGAGGATTTGAGATATATACCCGAGAATGAAACTGTTGAGTCATAACTTATATAGATATTTGATCTGCTTGAACACTGCCAGGCTTGTCTCTAGAACAGCTGCACCAATTCACACTTCCATATGCCATGTCTGTCTGGGAAATTATGTTTTTTCAGTGAGCATGCCTTCATTCTATAATCATAATCATAAAACTGCTTCTCCAAGACCAGTACCCCCAACACACACACGCTTCCTGGGAGTAATTCCTTAGCCCTGGTCCTCCCTCCACCACGAAATAGTCCTTTCTTTGGTGACAATGGACAGATGGCGCTTCTTCATTCCAGCAAATCTTGGTTCCTGTGCCTTCTGGCCCCTCCATATGCAAAGAAGCACCCCATCCTCAAATGTGGATGAGATTTTGTCCAGTTTACAAAATTCTGTTACTAAATCATAGCAAAACAGGAAAGTATGGTTGAGTTCGATAAATATGCCCATGTGTCTGGAGCAGGAAGAAGGGATGGACACTTTTTTCTTTAGATGGTGACAACTACTGATCAAAACGCTAACTTAATAAACGCAAACAAGCTGCAGAATGGTGCCAAAGTGGTTCTTAGCTCTGAGCCCCCCATCTAACAGCGCTGTGGAAGCCCTTCCCAATCTCCCTTCTGGCAGAGCTGTGTGGATTGTATTGGCTGTGGTTCCTCACAGTATACTGCAGTCTCCATTCTTGTCTCTATTCTGCCACCTTGTGGTCTTTCCAGTTACTGCAGTTACACAGTTTATTCAGGGTAAGTTTGGATTTAGACTTGACATTAACTGCTGTCCCTCCGGCCTGTTTCCTCGTGATTCCTAATGAAGAGATTTCCAGGTTCAAATAACGAATAACTGAAAATCCAGAATTTTTTTTCTTGATGGGCTACATATACCCCTTCTGGAAACTCTCTGAGAAGAGGAACTGTCTTATTCTTATTCTTGCATGCACAGTTATCCTAAACTTGCCACATTGTAAGTATTCAGTAAATGGTTGTTAAATGAATAAGTAAATTGGTTTCTTCTACCAATCTGAAATATCAGTTACTGTTAATGTGTCTAGATAGTGACTGCTTTTCATCTCAGTCAATAGTTTAGTTGAATTAAAGAGTGTAAATGATGATATGTATGTATGTGATACAAGCATTAAAGCATATCAGAAAGCCCTGGCTGGGTTACTCAGTTGGTTGGAGCGTCATTCCGTACCTCAAAGTTTGCAGGTTTGATCCCCAGTCAGGACGCGCACCTAAGTGACGGGTTTGATCCCGGGTGAGGGTGAGGATGGGGGGCAACTGATCAATGTTTCTCTCTCACATCAATGCTTCTCTCTCTCTCTCTCCCCCCATTCCTCTCTCTATAAAATCAAAAATCTTCTTGGGTGAGGGTTTAAAAAATATCAGAAAATATAGTTAAAAAAATCTACCTTCCCTGGATTTTTAACATAATCAATGTTAATACAGTAATTAGGTATTGACCATTGTAGACTCTTTTAATATGCCTATGTATCTACATCTATAAATATATATAAACATTATATGCACACACACATATAGTTTCTTTAAACATCAATGAGACCATATTTTTGTCATAGTTCTCTTGCTCCTTTTCCCCTACTTAATGTGTGTGGGAGATGATTTATGTCCATATTTAGAAATGTATAGCATTCTGTTTAACAGCTGCATACATTCCATAGCATGAATGTCTCATAATGTCAAAATCGTTTCCTTATTAGTGGAATTTTTTTCTTACAAATCACGCTGACCTGCATAACCCTTGGTGCGTGTGTACGCTTTTCTGTAGGTCAGAGTCCTAGCAATGCGGTTGTTGAGTCAAACGTACATGAATGTGTCAAATATTTTAACAAATATTCCTAAACTTATCACAAACATAAAAACCACATCTCATGAATAAGCTTAGTAAGAAAAGTTACAATTGCTAGGTCATTTTGTTTTGTTTGTTCAGTCGGAGGCCGACTGAATTTTCTGCTTTTCAATCAATTGTTTGAACACCTCATGGATACTGTTTCCATGTGCTGGCATGTAAAACTGGCCAAGAGAAGCACAGCTGGGCTTGTCTACCTCCTGCCACCCCGCAACTGAGAAGTGTGAGTAGGAGGGAGGGAGGCACCCAGAGCTCAGGCACAGAGCTCTGAGAGAGGTCCCTCCATAGTGCCTGCTGGTTCACAGAGGAAGCCCTGCAGTGTCCATGTTTGATATATGCCCAGCTTTGTAGTATTATGAGTAAGGGTTTTTGTAAATAGAAATGAATACATATTCAAAATGGAAGATATAAAAAATGAAGAAGGGTATTAAGAATATTCAGATCAGCTTTAGTTTCACGACCCAGAGATAAGCAACATTATTTACACGTTGGCATATATCTTCCCAGTTATACAGAGTATTTTGGTTAAAAAATTTTTTTTTTATCCTCACCCGAGGACATGCTCATTGATTTTAGAGAGAAGTGGAAGGAGGCAGAGAGAAAGGGAGAGAAACACCTGTGTGGGAGAGAAATGTCAGTCGGTGTCCATGGTGCACACCCTGGCTGATCAGAGACTGAACCCACAACACAGGCATGTGCCCTGAAGGGAATCGAAATCACCACCTTTTGGTTTCCAAGACAACACTCCGACCAACTGAGCCACACTGACCAGAGCTATACACAGGTTTTAAAACAAGATTGGAGCTACACTGTGATGCTACTGTTTTGGGAGCTGCTTTATCCATCCACTTGAAAAACAGATTGTGAACTCTGCTTCGTATGGTGTCACTTCAATGTTTAATTTGGAGAAAGCATAAGCATTTCCATCTACCTATCTCTACCCAATTCCAAAACATTCCCATCTTCCCTGAGTAACACCCGTTACTCATTAAGACTTTCAACTGACTGAGAACTTAGACACAGATCTTTGATGCTTCAAAATCGGTGTCTTCAGCCTGCCAGCGATATTAATGAACTGCACTGAAATACATATGCCTCAAGGTAGAGAAATCCTGTGTGTTAGTATTTTATCTGTTACTCATTAGAGTACCTATATTTCACTGAGTATCTACTATATATTAAAATTTTTGCAAAGCATTTGACAAATACATTGTTTATAATTGTTATGATTACCTTGAGAAGTAGGTACTGTCAATATTTTGCAGATATGAGAACTGAGATCCAGAGAGAATGAATAACTTTCTCAGGGTACACGCGGACAAACAGTGGGGTTTCAGTTAGAACCCAGGTCTATCTGATTGTAAAGCTGGTGCTTTTCCACCAATCTTTGCAGTTTTGGTCATGTGTGACTTCTGTGCTCAAAGTCATTGCTTTATATTCATGTTATGATTAGGTTTAAAGTAATTTCTAAGATGAGTTAAGAAACTTCAGTCAGTTTTCCTAACTACAGAACAGAGTTCAAGCACACACGTTTATCTCTTTTCGTTGGTGAAAACAACCCTTTGTGTGGGAGGGACTGAGCACTTCACCATAAACTGAAAATAGAGCGCCACCTGTTGGCCGTAGAATTCTAGGCACTTAATACTGGGGAATCAACCAAAAAGAATACTATTAGCAACAATCTTGGACCAAATGTGAGGGAAAGTTAGGAGCTAATAAAATCTTTCATTTTTATTGTAAAAAATAATTTATTAAGGTACATAAGGTAAAATTAACCATTTTACAGTGAATAATTCAGTGGTATTTTGTATATTCATGATGCTGTGCAACCACTTCCTCTAATTCCAAAACATTTCCCTCTTCCCTGAGTCAAACCCGTTACTCATTAAGCAGTTTTCCCTGTTACTCCCTCCCCTCCCCCCTCCACCACAGTCCTTGGGAACCACCAATCTGCATTCTGTCTCGTTGAATGGATCTATTCTGGATAGTTCACGTACATGGAGCAATAAAGCATGTGATGTTTTGTGTTTGGCTTCTTTCACTTAGCATGTTTTGTAGGTTCGCCCACATCATAGTATGTATTAGTATTTCATTCCTTTTCATGACCGAGTAATATTCTATTCTGTGTAGGTACCATGACTTATTTGTCCATTTGTCCTTTGATGGACATTTGGGCTGTTTCCACCTCTTGGCAATTGCAAATCACACTCCTGTTAACGTGAGTGCACATGTACTTGTCTGAGTACCTGTCTTCACTCTTCCGAGTAAACATCTGGGAATGGGATTGCATTAGCCTTGATGTTGAGATGAAGATGTGGGTGAGAAGTACCATACCTGACAACGGAGCTAAAGCTATTGTTCGATCCAAAGTAAAACAGATGATCTCAAAGGAGAAAAAATGGTCTAAGAATGAACATTTTCTTATGTTTGTTTTTAAAAGAACTCATCCACCACAGAGGTTAATTAAAAAGTCCTCCTGAAGGGCTTGTTTTAAAATGCAGCTTTTGCCCTGGTTGGGTATCTCAGTTGTTTAGAGAGTCGTCTCGATACACCAAGGTTGCTGGTTCGATCCCTGGTCAGGGCACGTACGAGAATCAACAAATGAATACAAAAATAAGTGGAACGACAAATTAATGCCCCCCCCACACATTTTTTAATGAAACTTCTGCTCCTTTGCCAGCCCCCATTCTGGTTATGCAGGTTTGGGTGTGGGAAGAGTCTGCCATTTTAAGAAGCTCTCTGTGACCTGGTGTGGGGCTCCCTGGGCCCAAACCCTGAGAAGCCCTGCTTCACCTCTCACTAGCTGCCCAGCCTGGGCAAACCAGTTAACTTCAGTAAGCCTCAGGCAATTCATCTCCCCTACGAGGGCAATACAACTTACCTCGCATATTTGTCTGGAGGATTCAGTTAGAAATCAGTGCTTTGCACAGTGTCAAAAATGTCAAGTGCTCAATAAATGTCAATCTTCTTCTTTGCTTCTCTCAGGAGAGCTGGCTCCATTCAGCTGGGATTTCAGAGGAACTCTGTTCATTTTCCCAACAAAAACAGTCTCACAGCAACGCAAGGGGAGCTGTTGATCTACGCAGTGGCTTGGCGTGATGGCCTTTCCCCTCTGCAGCTCTCTGCAGTGATGTTTCTGGAACTTAGTTTGCCTCCTAGAAAGACAACTGTCTTCTCTGCCTCAGGAGGGGGTTGCCCATTACTCTGAAGGTGATCTCAGAAGCTCTTATTGAAATGTTTGACAGAAACTATTAAAAAACCAAAATTTTGTCTTTTACCATAGGAGGGTTTTAGATCCCTGTTTTTCAATGTGATGTTCATGCAAAAGAAATGCAAAATTGTATTTAAGATATTTTTAACTTTTAAATACTCCTGTGAATTCTTGCTATATTACAAGGTCCGTGTGCCCATGAAAAATCACATTGTCACAGCTTTGCAAATATGGTTGGAATCCCAGTTTGAGAAATTGTTAGTTGTGAAGGATTGAGGGATATGCTTATCTGTGACTGGCTTGACTTGGTGAACACTCCTGTTACAAAATATTTATATCTGTGTGTGTACGTATGTTTGCATGCGTTTCTCTGTGTGTATATTTGTATCGTAAGTATCAGCCCATTCACGAGTGACAAATGAAGAAACCTAAACCATCAGTTTGAAGAGAAAAAAAGAGATATATACAAGAAGCCATAAAGGACATAGAATAATGAAGTGGAATTCAGTGTATTTTTCTGTAAGGTCAAGGTATGAGGCAGGACCGCCCCCAGAAGCACAGCCTTGGCGTGGGTTTGAACGCACATGCTCCCCTGTGAACACAAACCACAGTGAGTGCCAGCCGCTTTATCTTCTTCAGTGAGGACAGCACCTTGTCAAGTGGATGCTGTTACGCTTTTCACAATTCACAGAGGAGAGAAGACTGAAACTAAGATGAACTAACACGCCTAAAATCTGTAATTCTTTGGTAGAAGAGTTGGCGTTTTACCAAGATCATTTTGACTCTTAACCAGTATGTTCCTCCACTTTTTGTGTCCTAGGGAGGAGGGGACAGTTCACCAGTGTCCATTCCGGTCTGCAAAAAAGGTCCTTCTTGTAGTTGTCATCTCTACTTTGCCCCCACTGAAAGTTTGTTCGAGAGAATGCTAGGGTGAGAGAGTTTGGAAGTTTTCTGGGTTAGTTCCCTCATGCCATTCAAGAATTCATTCTAACGGGCCGGCCACTCCCTTTACTGAGGCCAGATTTGGAGAGTTTACTGCTTTATAAAGCAACCTATCAAGTATTTGCAATCACAATTTTAAGGAAATAATGTATACAACTCTTTGAATGACCACTTTTGCCCAGTAAAGCCTCAAAATGTTCTGTTAGCTATTTTATTCATCAAACTATTCTTTCCTTCAATCATTCAAAAATATTAATTAAGCCAGTCTTATTCAGGTTTGAAATGATAGTCCTGGGTAGCCACAAGTGTGTTATTTTTTTCTGGAAACCCCATTGAGGTTAGATCATTTCAAATTTGCAGGTGGTTAAAACTCTCCCTCTTTTTTCTTCTTCTCCCTCTGTGCAGCTCCATGTCCTTAATTGTCATTACCAATGCTGAAGCAGTCACCCATGAAGTGTCGGTCTCCCAGAGATGACTTCCTCTGGGTCATTAACTCGGACACATTTTGAAGCTCAATGATGTTTGTTTACCTTTTTAGTGCTTGCAATTCAGAATGAACTCTCTAAGAAGCAAGCATGATAAGCATTGGCGTATGGGTGTTGAATAGTTCTGTCATTTTGCACGTAAGAGGACCTCTCCTGTCTTTTGAGAAGTGCCCTCTCCCCACAAAATTCCTTTGCATAGGAAGATCAGGTCTTGGGAGAGCCAATAAGGCTCTTCCTTGCACAACACTTTCTCTGGGCCAGGATGTGGACACTCCTTAAATGTCACAGGTAAAGTCATTGAAGGAACTCATTTAAAAAGCCTCAATGAGAGCCCGTTCCAGAAATGCCCCTTTAGGCCTGTTATTAGCCCGTTCCAGAAATGCCCCTTTAGGCCTGTTATTATCCTGTGATAAGTTACTTATTCTAAAGTGATTGATTTTTCAAAAGGGAATAATGTTTCATTATCTTTTATTTCTTGGAAGCATCAATTCTGACCCTTTTATCACTTGGGTTATTCTCTCACTCACTCTTCCTTCTTTTATTCGTTCATTTAAGAAATACTGATTAATCAGCACCGGGCTAGGTACTGTTTTAGGTGTTGGGAACACAAAATTGAACAAGACAGATAAGGTGCCAGCCGTGGAGAATTTACAGATGGACACGCCAATGGACAAGGCGCTGGAGACGACGCTGAGCATTGGCTGGGCAAGGCACAGAGTGCTGCCATGGAGGCGAACCGGGCAGCCGGGGCTGCTTTAGGGGGAATGATCAGATGAGATGTCTGTAAGGAAATGAAATTTGACCTGAGATCTGAAGGGTAAACCCAGGAGGCATGTGAAAACTCAATCATTTCCATCAACATTCGGCTGTGTGAACTCTAACCCCTCGCAAATTAAAGTCGCCATGTGAAAAATATTTCCTTGACAGCAGGGGTTGGCAGGCCAAGCCTTGGGTCAGCACCAGCCAACGTGCCAATATCATTAAAGTGAAGCCATTTGTCAAGGAGGAGGCCATCAGGAGAAACAAACATTCTAAAGTGGTGTTTCAAGTGCCATACTCTCAAAACTGGGAATGACACTGCTCAGTGAGGCTTTTGAAAGCATGTTCTGAGACATGACCTGCAATGAAGCCCACTGAAGTGGTACAGGTTTCTCCCAGTTGTTATGGGATTGTCTGCAGCCTAACTATGATGTGTGCATGTGTTCTAATGAACAAAGACAGCCAACCAGCCACTGAGCTATTGATTGAATTCATTCTTTTTCTTCCAAAATAACTACCTATTTGGCTGAAATTAATGGGCTTATTTTTGTTTATTTGTATACATGATGCTCTGAAGACCATTCTAATAGAACCTTCCTTTGTTTCCTCTAAGCTAGGCCTGTTCCATGTTCATGTGGACGCATATAAAGACATAAACACACATGCCTTAAAAAGAAGAATACTTGATGGAAACTTTATGCCAGTACCAGTATAACTTCAATGTATCTATATAGTATTTTCTCAAATAAATGACTTATATTAGGGTTCACACAAATGCAAGGCTGCTGGGTACTCATGTAAGAGTTACAGGTCTGAAGGGATTCGGGGCCTCAGGTTCTCCGAGGAGAGAGTTTGTGGTGGGTGCTGACCAGCGCTTTGGAGCTTGGGAATGGCCTGCATGCAGGGCAGTTTTTCTCAGCAGCCTCATGCCTGGCTGTCTCCGTGGAAGATGTTCTGCAATGTTCTTTTTCTCTTGCTCCCTTTCACTTGCTATCTTGGATCTTGCCATGGAAATATAAATTTTAGATATTTTTTTTAATAATATAAATTTCAAGGCATTCCACTTCCATGTTTCTAATAAATCATGAATATTCTTACAATAGCCTGATCACATTACTCTCCCAATGAAAACTGTTCAAAGGTTCTCTGTTATCTTCGAGGTGAATTCCAAGCTGATCTGATGACACAGTATGTCCCGTGCAGGCTGGCCTCTGTTCACGTTGCCTGCCTCATCTACTGAGTCCGCTCTATTCACTCGGGGAAAACAGTTACATTACTGAGCACCAGGTACTG
The DNA here is from genome assembly GCA_007922815.1 of Macrotus californicus. Taxonomy (NCBI): domain Eukaryota; kingdom Metazoa; phylum Chordata; class Mammalia; order Chiroptera; family Phyllostomidae; genus Macrotus; species Macrotus californicus. The sequence goes on from VMDR010006747.1 coordinate 23,741, forward strand.
TGTAAATACCTTTACCTGCATTTTCTTAATTAATCTTCACAACAGTTTCTCTAATTACCATGACTATGGCATTCCCTTCACCTGGCATTCCTTTCTTGTTTTACCTGGCAAAATTGCTTCTCATTCTTCATAAAGGATGATAAAGAATACCATGATTCTTTCTCATGATAAAGAATTTTCTCCACTGAGACATCCTCCTTAGTTGCCCAGAAAGAGGTAATCACTTCCTCAGGTCTGCTCTGGCTATAACTCTCACACAGCACCTATCACTATGCATAGTATTATTCCACTGTCCTGTCTGTCTCCTCCACCAGACTGTGAGTCAGCTCAAGTGGTGACCAGGAGTTGAATCATTTTATGATCAGGCCTAGGACAATGCATGGTATGTACAAGAGGCTCACTAGATGATTGTTGTGTGGAATTAAATTAAATTGAGTTAAAGGTAACAATTTTATATTTATCAGCATTTATCAGTTAATATCTATAGTGGATTGAATGGTGGTCCCCCCACCCAAATATGTCCATGCTCTAATCCCTGAGACCTTTTACCATTACCTCGTGTGGCAGGAGCTGTATTAACTTGTATGACTCTTGAGAGAAGGAGCTTTTCTGGGATTGCCTTAGAGGGCCCTAAGTACAATCAAATATACCCTGATGAGTGGAGGGAGACATAGAGAAGAGGAAGAGGCCATGTGACCATGGAGGCAGAGGTTGGAAGGATGCTGCCATGTCAAGTGCACCTGGATCCACCAGGAGCTGGAAGAGTCAAGGAACAGACTCTCTTTCAGAGCCTCGGAAGGGAGCGTGTCCCTGCCAACATCTTAATTTTGGACTTCTGGCCTCCGGAACAGTGAGAGGATACATTTCTATTGTTTTAAGCCACCTAGTTTGTGATAACTGGGGACAGCAGCACTAGCAAACTAAAATAAAATTGTGTGGTAAAATTTCTCAAAATATGCTGCTGTGAAATTGAAAATAGTTGTATAGATCTGACAGTGTAAGGAACACCGTGAAAAGTTATACAAGTTTTCTCCTGAAAGGCTTTTTGTAGAGATCCTTTAGTGGGCTAAGGTATATTGTGAATCTCAAACACAGCATTTCTCAGCATAATTTACCAGAGGATTCTTTTTTCAGGAACTGTGCAGTAACATCTTTCGGTGGATGTTAATGTTCTGTAGAACAGAGTTTTGGGTCTCTAAGACGTAGGACTCTTGTGGAATGGGGCCCAGTGAGGGTGTTTGGAAAAGGTATCAAGGGCATTGTTCCTGCAATGGGAGCACAGGAAACCACCATGGGCAGAATAAAATGCTTCTGCGAATTTCTGGTATTTGCTTGGCACAGCTTCTCTTGGGTTTAGCTTTGCAAAATCTTCCTCAGGCTTTGTTTTCCTGTTGGCCGCAGAGCCATTTCACGTCTAAAGGCAAGTCAGGGCTGGGCCTGAGGGAGAAGGAACTGAGGAATTAAGTGACTGTGCTTGGTCTCCAGGCGGACAGAATGGCCCGCCAGCCCAACTTGGAATGTGAAACATTAACGTTAGTTTTTAGCCTGCTTCTTCCTTCCTCTGCTGTTATTGTTTCTGCTTCAACCTCTTGGAATGTGTCTTTCCCAATGTAAGTTAGAGCCCAGTGTCTCATGATCCAGCTCCGTATGGTTTGGTTGTGTAAGAAAGTAACAGTAACTTTATCTGTCATTGCTTGTGCCTGAAGCAGGGTAGGGGGAAATCAGGAAGCCAAAGGATTAGGCATCACATAGGAAAAAACTTGGCTGATAAATAATTCTGGCGGCAGGGTGGGGGGTGGGGTGTTAAAATGTCAGAGCGTGGGAGAGAAGTGAATACATTTGCAGGATATGGTTTAGTAAGGTTTGGTCAATTTTGCAAACTTTAGAGGCTATACAGGGGACATAGTGTGTGACCCAACCTCCTGCAAATCTCTAGGTGTAAAGAGAAAACTATTCTTAGTAGTTAGGAAACTTTCCTGGAGTAAGGCTGAAGATGGTGAAAGAAACACCTACGAACTGCTAGAAATGTTCTTTCTACCAACAACTCAACTGCAGAATTGCTCATTAGGCTATGGCTACAAAGTGCTACTTTCCTTTATTAAAACTCAAATTATGTTGTTGCAAGATTGCTTACCTTACATTAGTATCACTCAAAGAGGTCTCAGTTATTTCCGAGTGCCCCAGATGGCCCCCTCTCCTGTGCCCGCAGGTAAGTTGGCCAGCTGAAGTCACCTCATTTGCATTTTAGTTCTTCCTCTTCTGATGTGGCTCCCGAGTGTCCACATTTTCTGCTCATGAAGCTGAGTGGAGATGACTTTTTATAACTTGGTATATCTTAATGTGCCAAAACTTTCCTGCTCGAAAGATGTTTCTTTTTTTAAATTAAATTCATTGGAGTGACATTGGTTCACAGTGTCATACAGGTTTCAGGTGCACATTTCTATGACACATGATCCGTATATTGTGTTGTGTGCCCTCCACCCAAAGTCCAATCATCTTCCGTCACCCTATAATTGTCCTTCTTTACCCTCTACCACCCTCCACCCCCTTCCCTCTGGTAACCACCATGCCATTGTCCATGTCTATGAGTTTCAAATCACATATGTTTGATGCTTCCAAACATATCAACACATGCAAGTAGAACCTGGGGGTAAGGTAAGAAAGGCAGGAAAAGAGTAAGGAAGAAATGAAGATATTGGGTATATGTGCTTACCTGGGCCCTAGTTCAACCAGCCCTAAATGACTGTTGTTATCATTTATTGCAGTCATGGTGTTACACACATATTAATGTGAACTCTCTCCATCCAAGGAGAAAACTAAGATAGCTCTTTTCTCTCCCGCTCTCTCCAGACACTCACTGAACACGGACTACGTGGAGCACTGCTAAGTGTGGGGAAAATAGTGGTTAACAGAATACACACAGTCTTGTCTCCCATGGAGCCTGGAGTGGCATAGACAGCGTTTGTAAAAGAAGCATCTTAGAAAATTATTTAGGTACACTTTTGTGAAGTATTATAAAAGAAAAGCTTATGGTCCTTTTTTTTTATAGTGGGAAGAATACAACATGGTGTCTATTATTTAACAATTTTTTAAGTATACTATACTTAAAATTTACAGTATTGTTAGTTATGGGCACAATGTTGTACAGCAGAGCTCTAGAATGTATTCATCTTGTAAAACTGAAACTTTAACCCCATGGAATAGCAAATCCTCATTTCACGCTCCTCCAGTCCCTGGCAACCAGCATTCTGCTCTTTTCTGTGAGTTTAACTATTTTAGATGCCTCGTATGAGTAGAATCATGCAGTGTTTGTTCTCTGACTGGCTCATTTCACATAGCATGATGTCCTCTAGGTTTATCCATGTTGTTGCAACTGGCAGGATTTCTTCTTCTTCTTTTAAAGATTGAATAATATTTCATTGTATGGGCATGTTTCTTTATTCATTCATATGGTGATGAACACATAAACTTTTCCATATCTTAACTATTGTGAATAATTCTGCAAAAACATGACTGTGCACATATCTCTTCAGCATCTTAATATCAATTATTTTGGATGCATGCCCACTAACAGTGTACAAGGATTCTTTTTTCTCCACATCCTTGCCAACACTTGTTATTTTTTGTTTGTTAGTAATAACCATTCTAACAGTTATGAGGTGACATCTCATTGTGGTTTTCATTTGCATTTCCTTCATGATTAGTGATTGGAATATCATTTCTTATACTTGTAGTATGTGTCCTTGGGAGAAATATCCAATCAAGTTCTTTGCCTATTTTTTCAATCATATTCTCAAGACTGTATAACAAGAAGTACAAACCTCATCTGAAAGTGTATATAGTGTTGCCAGATGACAAAATAAAAATACAAGGCATTCAGTTAAATTTGAATTTCAGGTAGACAATGAATCTTTTAGTATAAGTGTGCCTCACACAGTATCTGTGATACACTAAAAGCTTATTTGTTGTTTACCTGAAATTAAAATTTTATTGGGTTTCTATATTTTATGAAGCAACCCTATAAAGGGAGTGAAGAAGGAAGCAGTTAAAGAAGGCTACTTTTAGAAAATGATATCTGAGCTTAGACCTAAAAAGTAATTGGTGCTATCCAGGCTCAGAGGTGTGGGGAAGGAAACAGAGGATAAGGGTAGGCAAGGCAGACAGAAGGAATAGCATGTGAACTGAAGTGGGAAAGAGGCACGTAATTTTAGTCATGGGCATAATATAAAGTTTAGAGGGGGAATGGCATTTGATGTTGCAAGAAAGGGCGGAGAAGCCAGGAAGATGAGGGATTAGTAGGCTAGGTTAAAGATGTTAAATGTTAAACACAGTGGAGTTAGATACTAGAAATCTGGGCTCTGGTACTCAAGCCACAATCAGTCACCTGCTGGCTTTAAGCAAATCAATTCACCTCTTTGGGTCTCAATTTAATCATGGGCCAAGAAGACGTTGAAATCCTGATACATGAAATAACAGAACACAGACCCTGAAGGGTCCATCCAGAAAGAAAACCCAAGATTATCTAATACACAACCCTAAAATTACAGATGAAACTGAGGTCTAGGAAAGACATTGGTCAAAAACAAACAAAAAATGTGTAAAGAACATTGAAGTTGGACGGTCTTAGATTCAAAGCCTGGCTCTGTCACTTGTTTGCTCTGTGGACTTGGGTGAACAAGTCAACCTCTGTCTGAGCCTCTACGTTTCTCATGTTCAGGACAAGATTAACAACGTCTTCCTTCCTAAATTGTCATTAAGATTCATGATAAAATAAATAGGATGTTGGTCGCAGAGACTTGTACATGGTAGCTACTCATCTAATCAAGTTTGCTCATATAGGTTGGCTGTGTGTTCATAATTGTAAAGAATTCTGGGATTCTTTGGTGTGAGTCTCGAAGACAGAAAAGAAAAAAACCAAATTGTTGCTGTAGACACACGTTATCCACATCACAGTTTTGAGCATGGCCATTTCTGCCTTTGAAAACAGTTGATCTGTCGGTTCTGGAGGGAAGATGTGGATTTAAACAGCAGGCTGTGACGGATCAAAAGTTCAAGACACAGTGGGAGAAAGAGAAGCTAGGAGCCTTCACATTTTCTTCTTTCACCAAGTAACATTTACACAAGGGTGTCTTCTAAAGATAATGTGATTCAAATACATTCAATTAATTAAGGAAACATTAATGAATACCCTTCCTGCAGCTTTTCAGCAGCGTACAGTCTACTTTGAGGAAGACAGATAAACAAATAAATTGAGTAGACACATGTTTATTGCTTGTTCCAGGAGAATGGACTTTGTTAGTAGGAATTTCACACCAGGTTAGGGAGATGATGACTCTGGAGAAACCCCAGAGTTTCCCTCAGACACCCGATGCGGCTGTCCCTGCTCTTGAGCAATGGCACCAGCACCATGACCTTGCTCCTACCCAAGATGCACAGACAGTTTGGGCTGTCGAGCTGTTTTTTCAGTTCCCTCAGACACACTGAGAGCAAATGGCAGGTACTTTCTTTGGTAGGTTAGTGTTTGATAAATGGTGGTTGAACTAAATTGTTTATCGAATGGCTCAGTGCCAGGTAGATGGCAAAATATTTAGTAGAATCTTTCATATGTTGAAAAAGCAATGGAAGTGCATGCTCATAGAGCTGTCAGTTTTTTTCAGTGAAGATGGATGTGGGTGAACCCATCCATAGCTGAGTCTACTCTGTGTTTTTGCAAAGCAAATGGCCATATTAGGAGAGAAGTTGGTGGCTGAGAATAGACAAGCTAATCCTTTAACAGAGGTGATGTCTGTGACTCTAATTACCAAATGTGGGCTGAAAATTAGAACTAAGAATGAGCATTTACAATTTTGGGTCCTAGGAAATGTTTAGTTTAAATCGACCATGGTTTAATGCCTCTAGACAGTTTGTTTTTTTGTGCTTCTCTTTGAAAGAAAGAAGTAAACTTAAGAAGAGTATCTGGTATAAAGGGTTAGGTTTAAGGTCAGCTTCCCACACCTGCTGCAATTATGGTTTTGGGCAAAGAAAACTGTTGTTCCGGATGATGTTCCTGAGGCGCCTATCTTCAGAATCACCAAAGAAAGGTTTGATTGTGTTCAGAAAGACTGCTTTTCCTCACAGGAAAGGGAGTAGAGTGTTTTAGAATTATTGCCAACTACAAGGGTTGAGACAAAAATGTGAGATTCCCAGTTAAAATATCTAGCAGACTTCTACCCAGCCAGTGGTCACAAATTCTGGATGTCCAGCGATCTGTAGCAATTGTGTGAAGCTGTATATCACTTATACATACTGGTTTTATTTAGTTTTTTTCTGATTTTACCACTCAGTTTGTTTGTGTATTATTCCTTTGTGGAGCTATCTTTTTTTTTTTTTTTTTAATCTGTGTTGACAATTTCTGTGTAAATGTTTGAGGCCTACAGAGATGCTCTGGCCAGTTTAAAAAATGACTGTCCTCAGCCCTTCTTTCTATATAACTGTTTTGGAAAAGTTAAAGTTTAGACTATAGATATTTTAAGAATTGTTTATAAGCTTGTCTCCCTCAAATAGATGAGATTTGAAGTCAGTGACTTTTTTTCTAATTCATTGGAGGTCTATAGTATCTAGTACAGTACCTGGTACAGAATAACTAGCACAGAATAATTATTACGTGAATGGCTATGGATGGCTGAAGATGGTACTATAGGCCAGGTATGGTCGGTTTCTAACTCTCTGGAGATATTTTCGGTACGGCCGCAATGATGTGTGTGTGAATGGAAGAGAAAGCTGCTGCCTATCTACCAGAGATGCTAACATCCTAGCAGGTACAGTCTTGTTTAGTTCTCTCATCATCTTAGGTGAATAGTCTCTAAGGTACTGTGGCTCTCCAAAGCTAAGGATTCTATTCTGTCCCCTCCAAATTCTAAAAGTCATTGTTCCTGCCTGTGGGATTAAACTGCATTATCAGAAGGCTACTTTTTTTCAATACTTGTGAAAACCCTTAAGCAATGAATGCACTTTGACCTAGTCATTTCACATATAGAAATTTATCCTAGAAAAAAAAAAACAAGTAGAATTGTTAGGGAGAAAACATATGTGATTTTTCTTGACATCAGAATAGAGTGACCAACCTGTCTGGACTTGCTGGAGATGCACCCCTTCTTAGCACTATAATTTCCTCAGCACTAGGTGAGTCCTAACCAACTTGCCATTGGCCACCCTACAGCAGAATTGTCCCTTTTGCTGAGTAAATGTGTTAACATGCTGAGTGGAAATATGGGATATGTATTTGTCAATTTGCCTTCTAAAGTATTTGGGTTAAGTTAACCTCAAGACTTTTGTTTTTCAGAATGGACAATATGAGTTAGAGGTAGAGATGAATTTCTTGGGGAATTAAAGGCAATTAGGGGAGTCTAAATGAGGGAAGAATTCAAAGAAAGAAGTAGACCCAGAGGCTCATGGCCACAGAAAAGTGTCAAAGAACTTAAATCAAAGAGGGATGTATAGAAAGTTGTTTGCTATGCAGGGCATTGGATATAGAGTTTCTCTTTCTTTTTCCCATTCCAGCTGATGTTTAAAATTTGATTGATGGATTAAACAGAAAATTTGACACAGAAGAGAGAATGAGTCAACAGGAAAATTGAGCCATGTGCCCCATCCCTCAGCCCCCTAAAATATAGTGTAGGGAGACAAACAGATAGAAAAATATAAAAAAGAGAGTGTTTAGAACCTAAAAAGAAAAAAAAAGAGCTCTTTATAAATCACACAAAATAATGGAAGTATACATACAAATATAAACGGGCAAATCATATGAAAGGATATATGAATGGCAAGTCAACATGAAAGAAATGTAACTTCACCAGGAAAATAGAACTACAAATTAGAGCTCTATTGAAGTGACATTTTTATATTGAGATGAGATAGTATTTTATACCCAGTAGATTGGCTTTAAGAAATAATATCAAGCCTTGACAAGGATATATATCATTTGGATTCTATATTTCAATGGTGGGAATGTAGACTGTGGAGAGCAGTTTAACTCCACCATGGAGATCGATTTAACACTATACATCACATAATGTAATATGACTCAACAAATCCTCTCCTAGGTATATTCCACCTCTCTTGCATACTGTTTTAAGATATACGCACAAAGATCTGTGGTGCAGCATTATTTTTAATAGTGGAAAAACTGGAAAGCAATACATTGTTTATTTTAAGTTAAAACGCTTAACCCCTTACAATGATGTTTTGCTCCAATAAAGGGACATTAATTAACACAACTTTTCATGTTCTTTCCACAGGAAGAGGAGTACATTATTGGCGAGTTTGACATAAGGAAATAAACTTGCAGGGCTTGGCTCCTTTCTCTCTTTTCTTGGGAGTGTGCCACCATTCAAAAGCACACACTATATCTGCATCAATCCAGAAATCCTGACATTGGTGTGAGGACTACCCCAGATGACTGCTGCTATGCGTTTGGTTCTGGGGTTCAGAATTTGGAAACCCATTTGCCCACATATATAAGCTACATTCATTAATGTAGTTTAGCCAAGAGCACACATATAAGACCTTTAACAGACATCATTTCGGCCTGCTTTTCATTTAGCAAAATCAACTGCTCATGAGCCTGTAACTTTCAGCAAAGTAACAGGTCAAGGTGATGTCTTAATCAAATGATGGGGCCTTGAAAAATGCAATTACACCTGGCACAGGTGCTGGGGGTCATGCTGAGGCAGGATTCTTAATGGTATTTGTCTTCCACTGCCTGGCTTATTTCACTTAGCATAATGCTCTCCAGTTCCATCCATGCTGTCGCAAAGGGTAGGATCTCCTTCTTTCTCTCTGCTGCGTAGAATTCCATTGTGTAAATGTACCACAGTTTTTTGATCCACTCATTGACTGATGGGCACTTAGGTTGCTTCCAGCACTTGGCTATTGTAAATTGTGCTGCTGTGAACATTGGGGTGCATAGGTTCTTTTGGATTGGTGTTTCAGGGTTCTTAGGGTATAATCCCAGCAGTGGAATTGCTGGGTCAAAAGTCAGTTTCATTTTTAGTTTTCTGAGGAAATTCCATACTGTTTTCCATAGTGGATGCACCAGTCTGCAATCCCACCAACAGTGTACTAGGGTTCCCTTTTCTCCACATCCTCTCCAACATTTGTTTGTTGATTTGTTTATGATGGCCATTCTCACTGTTGTGAAGTTGTATCTCATTGTGGTTTTAATTTGCATCTCTCTGATGGCTAGTGATGCTGAGCATCTTTTCACATGTCTCTGGACCCTCTGTATGTCCTCCTTGGAGAAATGTCTATTCAAGTCTTTTGCCCAGTTTTTAATTGGGTTGTTTGTCTTCCTAACATGAAGTTGTGTGAATTCTTTATATATATATTTTTAAAGATTTTATTTATTTATTTTTAGAGAGAGGGGAAAGGAAAGAGAAAGAGGAGGAGAGAAACATCAATGTGTGGTTGCCTCTCACGTGCCCCCCACCAGGGACCTGGCCCGCAACCCAGTCATGTGCCCTGACTGGGAATCAAACAGTGACCCTTTGGTTTGCAGGCCTGTGCTCAATCCACTGAGCTACGCCATCCAGGGCATATATATTTTGGGGATCAAACTTTTGTCTGAAGTATCATTGGCAAATATGTTTTTACATACGGTTGGTTCTCTTTTCATTTTAATGCTGTTTTCTTTAGCCGTGCACAAGCTTTTTATTTTGATGAGATCCTATTTGTTTATTCTTTCCTTTATGTCCCTTGCTCTAGGGGATAGATCAGAAAATATTGCTGCGTGGAATATCTGAAATTTTCCTATGTTCTATTGAAGGACTTTTATGGTGTCATGACTTATATTTAAGTCTTTTATCCACCTTGAATTTATTTTTGTGTATGGTATAAGTTGATAATCAAGTTTCATTTTTTTGCATGTAGCTGTCCAGCTCTCCCAACACCATTTGTTGAAGAGGCTCTTTTTACTCCATTTTATGCTTCTTCCCCCTTTGTCAAATATTAATTGACCATAGACCTTGGGTTTATTTCTAGGCTTTCTATTCTGTTCCATTGGTCCATGTGTCCGTTCTTATGCCAGTACCAGGCTGTTTTGATTACAGTGGCCTTGTAATACAGTTTGATATCAGGCATTGTGATTCCTCCTACTTTGTTCTTCTTTCTCAAAATTGCTGCAGCTATTCTGGGTCATTTATGGTTCTCTATAAGTTTTTGAAATGTTTGTTCTATATCTGTGAAATATATACCATTGGTACTTTAATAGGGATTGCATTGAATCTATAAATTGCTTTAGATAGTATGGGCATTTTGATGATGTTAATTTTTCCAATCCATAAACATGGTAAATGCTTCCATTTGTTTGTGTCTTCCTTAATTTCTTTCTTCAGTGTTGTGTAGTTTTCTTAATAGTGGTCTTTCACCTCCTTGGTTAGGTTTATTCCTAGGTACTTTATTTTTCTTGTTGCTATATCAAATGGGATTTTTTTCCTGATTTCTGTCTTTGATGTTTCATTGTTTGTATACAAAAATGCCTTTGATTTCTGAATATTGACTTTGTATCCCACTGTTTTGCTAAATGCGTTTATTGGGTTGAACAGTTTTTTGGTGGAGTCTATAGGATTTTCTATGTACACTATCATGTCATCTGCAAACAATGACAGTTTTGTTTCCTCTTTTCCACTTTGAATGCTCTTAATTTCTTTTTCTTGTCTGATTGCTGTGGCTAGGACTTCCAATAGTATGTTGAATTGAAGTGGTGAAAGTGGACAACCTTGTCTTGTTCCTGATCTTAGTGGGAAAGATTTTAGTTTTTGCCCATTGAGTATGATGTTGGCTGTAGGTCTCTCATATATGGCATTTATTAAGTTGAGGAATGCTCCCTGTATTCCCACTTTACTGAATGCTTTTATCATAAATGGGTACTATACCTTATCAAAGGCTTTTTCCGCATCTATTGATATGATCATGTGATTTTTGTCTTTTGTTTTATGTGATGTATTACGTTTATTGATTTGTGACGTATTATGTTTATTGTACCATACTTGCATCCCTGGGATGAATCCCACTTGATCATGGTGTATGATCTTTTTAATGTATTGCTGGATGTGGTTTGGCAATATTTTGTTGAGAATTTTAATGTCTATGTTCATCAGTGATATTGGCTTGAAGTTTTCTTTCTTTGTTGTGTCTGTATCTGGTTTTGGGATTAGAATGATGCTGGCTTCATAAAAGGAGTTTGGGAGTCTTCTGTCTTCTTGGATTTTTTGGAATAGTCTGTGAAGGATAGGGGTTAATTCTTCCTTAAATGCTTTGTAGAATTCTCCTGTGAAACTGTCCAATCCAGGGCTTTTGTGTGTTGGGAGTTTTCTGATTACTGATTAAATTTTGTCAGCTGTGATTTGTCTGTTTAGGCTTTCTGCTTCTTCATTCAGTTTTGGAAAATTATATTTTTCTAGAAATGTGTCCATTTCACCTAGGTTTTCAAATTTCGTGGCATATAGTTCTTCATAGTAATTTCTTACAATCCTTTGTATTTCTGTGGTATCAGTTGTAATCTCTCCTCTTTCATTTTTGATTGTGTTTAATTGGGTTCTCTCTCTTTTTTCTTGATGAGTCTGCTTAAAGGCTGGTCAATTTTGTTTATCTTTTCAAAGAACCAGCTCCTGGATTTATTGATCCTTAGAATTGTGCTTTTAGTCTCTATGTCATTTAGTTCTGCTCTGATCTTGGTTATTTCCTTCCTTCTGCTTGCTCTGGGCTGTCTTTGCTGTTGTCCATTTAAATTTAAATTCACAATTTGTAAACACTGAACATCTGGAATAAATTTATTAGCATTCTGATGAGCTTAAAACCAAGTTTTTCTGTACACTTTCTTTAACTCAGATATTGAGGTAGGTCTATAATCTTTGAAATTACCAACTGGTAAGCTTTAGGAACTTAAATTTTCCTGGGATAACTGCTTTAGGAGTTTATATATTTTCTTCTGTGTCTTAAAGGGGTGGTGCTGGTGCTGAGATAATATAATGTGTCCTATGAATCCTTTGGATGATTTCATAAGTGAGGTGAATTACTGAAATTATCCAAATTTTCAGCTCTTGGAGACACTAAATTATTTCTTGTGAGTTCAGCCCAGGATGCAACTAAGAACCACTTTTTAGCTGAGACTGAGCAGAATGAGAAATTAGGATGAATTTTACACTCTCCCTTCTCACTTTACTTCCAACCATAATGGAAAGACAATTTAATTTTTGACTTTGATATTATTGACCTTGAACATTTGAGAAGATTAATCTTTGAGTTTTAGTTTCTCATGAGCCATATTGGACAACGACACTGGATAAAATTCATGTTGTGAAATAGAATGAAGAATGTATTTCAGCCTTGGAATGCAGTGGTCTTGGAGTCGATGTAACTAATTCACTGCTCTGAATGGTCAGAGATTTTTTAGAGGATATTCTAGACTAGGTTTTTTAATTCTGCTTCTTTCACTGCCAGTGGTTTCAAGAAGAACCCATAGAAGTGAGCTGGCATTAACTGAGAGGTTTTGTACAGGTTGGAAAAGAATCACCCTAACAGGATAAAGCTTTCCTCCCTGTTTGATCATACATTTAATGGTAGGCTTAATAGGTTAAGAGAAAAACTAGAAATTGTTAGAAAAACATGTTTTCCACTCTAGATGCTTGTTTCCACCCATCCTCACTCACTACTCCCACTGTGAAGAGTGAGATACCTGAATGGCGATTTGGGATGTGGGGGCCAAATGTGCAGACCTCTTGGGAACTGGCGTTGCTCCCCATTGCTCTCTCTCAGTCTTGCCTCATCTTAGCAGTTAAGGTCTTGTTTCCATGGGTAAAGCTTATGTTGGTGCAGCACTGGCTGTGTGGGGTTGATTGTGGGTGATAGGTCAGTTTAATTCCAACACTGAAACCAACTTCTCTGCAGATACAAGCTTCGTTCTTGCTTCACGTTCACGTGATATGAGATTCATATATTGTAATGGTGACATTTTGGCTCTTTAACTGCCAATTCTAGTTTGAATTTAGAGGGGAAATATGTCACACTCCTGATATTTCCTTTATTGTGGAACATCTACATTTGTATAACATTCCTGACCTTTCTGTATCTTCTTCACTTACTGCTTGGAGTAGTGAAGCAATGTATATTATAGGTAGTTTTGGGAAAGGCAACTGGGCATGGCTTCATTTTTTCTTCCATTTTGGAATAAGTCTGCCAGTTCTTCTTGCCCACATCATGAACTTAGTGGTAAAGTCTCTGGTCCTACAGGAGATGCCTGTCCAGCCTCAACTTGTATTAGATCCTTCTGTACTATTTCAGGATATTCAATTCTGCTGCAGAGGACAAAAAATACAAGTGGGATGGATGAAACACACAGGATGCATTTAAGTATGGACAAATTCATAACCTATACAGTATGATGGACATGACTGAAGTAAATAGAGCATATGAATGCTGAAGGGAAAGAAGCACCAAGAAAATATACATAATAATAGTTCATTAAATATACACAAGGTACTGACGCACCTAATTTCTGATGATATACATGAAGCAACATTCAGTAGACATGAGGATTTGAATTGGCTTCCTATTGATAACACCCATTCTTGCCCCACAAGTTCTCTGCCCAGGAAAAGCAGATAAAATCCATATTTTCTCATTAGCTTAATTGCCCCTGAGTCTCTTGAATGGAGCAAGAATTGTGTCCTCTCAGCCATCTTCTGTCTGTGGACCCCTTTGAACTGTGTCCCTCACCACCACAACATTAGCAGAGAAGGGTGATCCAACAGAGAAAGATAGGATTCCGGTTGTGTTGTCTTTCCATTCTGCTTGCATTCTATCCTATCTGTATTAACCCAGCCCATCTCTTTCCCCTTGCTTCTCACTGTGTGTTTTATTTGGTTTAATAAATTATGTGATTTGAGCATCTTAACTTGGTCTGTGAACCTCCTGGTGGTACACTTGGAGGCTACTACTCTATTAAGGTAATTTTCCTCATGATGAAATTGATTCTCAATTGATCCAACACTCTGTTAGACAAGAGGGTGTTATTTGCTACATTTTTGTACCTTAATATCCATCAACAGAGAAATGATAGAGTTTGATTTATACACATAATGGGACTTATGCAGTTATTAAAACCACTAAAATGTATTTATATGTAAGGATAATGGTAAATTTCAAAAATGCAACACTGGATGTAAAAAAATTTACTTACTAAAGGGTACACACAATGAGATAAATTTATATAAATGTTAAAAGCACATAAGTGACTACCGTTATTGTTACTCAGAATCCAGTCTACTCTTCTTTCTTCCAATAAAAGCACATCCACTCACCCAAGATTCGGCAGAGTATATGAAAGATGGTCATGTTGCTAGACATTTTTCCAGCTTCCCTTGAAGCTAAATGCATACAGGAGACAAATTCTGCCCAACATGATGTGAGCAGAATTATGTGTGCAACCTTAGTGTTGTATCCTTAAATGTGTAAGTGTGCTGCACACTCACCACTACCTCTCCTACCCTCCTTTGATGGCTGGGATGCAGAAATAACAGCTTCTACATGAGGTCACCAAGCATGATGATGCAGCACCAAGAGAAGAAAACTAGGTCTTGGGTGACCTTGTACGTAAGGTCATCTTCCTTAGATTGTTAGCCTATCACTGGACTCCTCACTTGAGCCACAGTATTTTACAACTATTGTGTTTTGGAGTTTCTTTGTTATAGGAGCTTGATATGTATCCTAATGAATGTGACACAAAATAATGCATTTATTTTTAAATACATATGCAATAAAATGTAAATTAGTTGTGTGGTGATACACACTAACGTTAAGATAATGGTTAACTTTGGGGTATGATAGAGAAGAAAGGATGGAATACTGCACAGATAGATGCTCTGTAACTAGTAAAATGAACTTGCAGTCACAGGAATACAGACTCATTATTTCTGCTTTGCTCACTCACTATGGATCAGTTCCTTCCTCAAGGTCTCAAAATGTTTGCTGAAATCCAGCCATCACATTCTTATTCCAAGCAGAAAACAATAGAAAGTGGGAAAGGAAAAAAAAGAAGTTCATGACAAATTAAGCTCACTTCATTAAGATTTGAGGTAAGTCCATCACAAAAACTACCCCCCCGCCTTGTATTCTTTCTCCACTTTATTTTATAGTATGGTGTAGCTAAAGCAATCTGGCATTTTATGCATCAATAATGTCCCACCTTTTGAGATTCAGTTCAGGCCTTAAATCTACACATAAGTTCCTTCATGGTCTGGCTATCATTTTCTCTGAATTTATCTCCTGTCCCCCCTGCTTGCAGTTGATCCAGACAAATCAAATGCTTTTAGTTCCTGAAAACTGTTCTGCTTCCTCTTGTCTTTCTGCCTTGGCAAATTCACCTCCCTCTATTTGGAACATTTTTTTCTTCATTT
Source organism: Macrotus californicus (assembly GCA_007922815.1). NCBI lineage: Eukaryota > Metazoa > Chordata > Mammalia > Chiroptera > Phyllostomidae > Macrotus > Macrotus californicus. The sequence continues at coordinate 39,172 of VMDR010006747.1, forward strand.
AACTAACTGATATTTTTCTGGTAAGACTATGTACTGTATGCCCCTGGGACTCTGTAAAGTATTTTTGACTCTGGTTTTGAATCAGGCATGTTATGAATAATCTTTGAAGACAGTCTCTATATAGTTATAATATATAACATTTATTATATGCATTAAAGTTGCTTGTTTAAGTGTCTATCTTCTCTACCAGATACTCAATGCTTTAAGGACAGAGATTTTTCTCATATCTCTAGTGTTTGAGAAGCAAGAATTGCTTAATAAATAGGGTAACCATATAATTTGCATTCCAAACTACAGAATGGCAGTCATCATTCCATTGGGACAACAGGTGGAAGGTGGGCAAACTGGAACATATAATCTTCCTATCAATAAATGTTTAGTTAATATATATACTGAATTGGTATCAGAGTATGTTAGCAGAGTATGTACACCATTGCATGGGAATTTTAAAAAACATGGCTTCTTAACTAGACTTTTAGCTACTTAACAACTTCACCATCCATAGTTCATGGCACACTGTAAGTGCCTCATAAATGTTGAAAAAAAATGCACAAGAGCATGCTACCACTTACTACCTTGGACAGAGCATTCACCCTTTGTGGGCTGGAGAGACCTGGTAGAGGTTAACGACTGAAATGATAAAAAGAGCCCTTTCCGTGCGGTGTACAAGAAGACACTTTCTCAGGAAAGGAAGTATGACCACGGTGTGGTCTGCCATGAACTTTCACTCATGTGATTGTCTTTCCTGAGGAAGCTCTTTTATTTTTCTTATCTCCTTAAACCTTTGTGATATTCCACAGCCTTCAAAGTCCATCAGAAATAATTCATCCCCCAGACCTTCTGTGTTGGCTGGTCATACCGCAGAATGTGTTTGAGATATGTGTGCACACACACACACACACACACAAACACACACACAAACATGGGAAACGTAGAACGTTTTCAATTTGAGTAGGAGATCAGAAATGCCAGAGTTACTTTATTCCCAGACATGTCTTGACTACAAATTCAAGTGTAATCAATTTACCTTCAAGAAAATACTTTTTAGTTTTCTTTCTTTTCTCATTCTGCATTGCTTTTATATTAATCCTCTCTAAGAGGATGGTTTTTTTCTTGTATGGGAGGCTTCTGCCCACAGGGCAATTTTGTCCTAAAATGAAATACTTTGATTGAGTGATGAAAAGCAAGTGCCTAAGTAATTTGCAGCAATTCTTGTTTAAGCTCTGAATTTAAAACAGTTACTTCCAGACACACTCATTACCTACTTGCTGTTCCAAGTTTGCAAAGCACAATTACATCTAGTTAAGAACTATGAACTTGTTTAGTACACGTTTGTTCCTAGACAAACAGGCAGAGAATGGTGTCAACATTCAGCTGTGGCCTGAGGAATGCAGGCCTCTGGTGACTGGGTTCTCGAGATGTTTAGGTATGTGAATAGAAGGGTGGAGAGCTTAGTCCTGGTACAACATTCCAAGTTTCCATCTACTTCTTCAACAATAACTCCATTGGAGAAGTTTCAACACACACACATTTGGACCAAAATAAATACGTAACACCTACTTCTTTTCCAAAGATTCAAAACCAGTCAGAAACAGGACAAATCTCTGTTAAAATTCTTTAGAAAGACTGAGGTATAATGTTCTCATTTTTTTAGCATACTGGTTACAGCTTGCCTTTTCAGAAAGAACCACATTTTTCTGAACTACACCAAAGGAAACCAAGCTAACTGTATACTGCGTATCCACAGTCAAAGGAAATTCAACACAAGACCTAGATTTAGCACCTAATAAACAGGGAAGCTAATTTACTTCTTTCCATGACCTTGTTTTTTCTCAACAATAAACCTAAACTAAATGATTTGTAAATTTAATTTTAAGTACTTGATTCTATGAATTCAAGGCATGAGAAATTAAGTGAAAGTACATCTCTGACCACTAGTCGTCCTTCTTGTGCAGAAAATGAGGATGCTGGATTGAAGTGCTTTTAGTTTAGCCAGTCGGTCATTTATCAAAAAAAAAAAAAAATCGTGTCTTCAAAACGCTTAGCTTTTGTTTCTTTTAGCAATTTTTTTTGTATACAGATCTGAAGCTGTATTATAAAGAAGGTGGTGTTTGAATTAATCTGTAGATGCGGTTGCGGTATATTCAGCTATATCATCAGAAGAGAGAGTTCATTATTCTCTATCTGCATGGCCATGGGGTCTCGCATAGGGATTTGATATATGGAAACCTACACTTTCTAAAGGGAGGTGTTTGAAAAGTCTGCCTCTACTTGAGAATGCGTGTGTCCCCCAGTCTGGGCATAAGCAGAAGAGGGAACCTCAAGGAGAAAGGACTAGAATTCTGTTTCTATGTATGGCTGCTTGTAAGAGCAGGGAATTAGCCTGTATTTATGTGGCTGCAAATGTCAAGCCTCCAGAATGGTTTCTGGAACCAGTGAATGACATGGTAGTAAGGGGCTGTATCCGAGTGTTTGTTTTCAGATAGTAAGGATTCCCAACTCCCAGCAGCAAAAATGATTTGTGCTTTCTGAAGTAGCTTCAAACCAAATACAATTCAAGTTTATACAAAAGCATAAATTACATGTACCACATTTATATCTGGATCAAAAGAAAGGTATTAAATGACAATTTGTTCTTCTTGAGGATTTATGGTTGAAATATTGAAAGTTTGTGGAGAGTAATTATCATCACTTTAATTTTTGAAGCATTCAAGTCAAAAAAGGGTCAAATTAACAGGTATTCCTCAATATCACAATAGCTTATATGCTTGTATGAAGAAAGGGGGTATAGTAATAATTACATTATATAGGAGTAATAATGTAACTGTTAATATGTGCTGTATAAGTTCTATTATGTTACTATTATATAGTATTGCTATAGTAATAATCTCTAGCATTACACTAAGACTACCCTGTTCCCAGCGCCATGCTGTGCTTTACCTGAATTGACTTATTTGATACTCATAGGCTGTGAGGTACAAGTACTTTTCCCTTTTGTCCATGAGGAAACCAGCACTAGAGAGGAGCCCAAGAACACATATCTGGTCAGTATTAGAGCCAGTGCTTGAATCTATACCCACACTCCAGTTATTGCACTTTATTACTTAAGACCAAAGGTTTATCGATGTCCACAAAGATAGAAGAATAATTTAAAAATGAATCAATATTATTTCTCTTCATTTTACTGGCCAAACATTTGTCTGGCATTGATTATAAGTTTTAGTTTAAAAATCATATTTGCTGATTTGTATTATATTTTATTGCCATTTGAGGACATACTTATTGATTTTAGAGAGAGAGAGGGAGGGAGGGAGAGAGAGAGGGAGTGAATCATCAATATGAGAGAGAAACGTTGATCAGTTGCCTCTCCTACTTGCCCTGACTGGGGACCAAACCTGCAACCTAGGCATGTGCCCTGACTGGAATCAGACCCGCAAACCTTTCAGTTTGAGGGATGACATGCCAACCAACTGAGGCTTACAGGCCAGGGCTGGTATTGTATTCTCAGAAAATATCACTTGTGAGAATCAGGCTGATTTTCAAACACACTCTATTCTCATGAGTATGCACTTGAGATGTTTTTCTCATGCAAGCTAACAATTACTCTTAGTAGGTCAAAGGCACATACATGGCTGATAGGTTATTCTCCGATGGGGAATCTGGTTTTCTGGTCTAGTCATTCAGAGACTTCAGTCAGGTGATGAAAGAAGACAGAATCTGGTTAGCCTTTTTGGTTTTATTGGTTGTCTGTCTATTTATGAATTTAAATTATTTAAGAAAACATTTCAGTCCCTATGGAAAGGAGAAAAACACATGGAGATCCAGACAAGTATGTTTCTGTGCTTTGTTTTTACTTTGGAGCCATGGTGGAGCTTGTAGAATAAGTTCTGTGATTCTATGTGACTTAATCTTGAGAAACGTCTTTAACTCTTTTAACAGATTGTATTTTCCAAAAATGGCCACAACAATTTTTACCATCCAACATGTTTTATTATAATATGACTTTGACATTCCTCCTGCTGAGAGACAGATTCTGTCTACATGTTGTACTCTTAACTTTGAACAGATTCGGCACTATGGTGTGACACTATGTGACTCCCAAAGCTCAGTCACAAAAGGTGACTGAGTTTGTTATGCTTGGGACCCAACACCATGCTGTGAGGAAACCCCATCTATTCCTGTGGAAAGACTCACATGAGAGGAACCACGGCCCCAGCCCTCAGCCCTCGCCGACTTCACAGCCAACAACAAGTGCCCACTTGCCAGCAGTGTGAGCTGTTGGAAGTGGATCCAGCCAAGCCACCAGAGCTGGTACTGCATGGAGCCTTTCTGTGATTCCCGTAACTGATCATCATTGTCTGTAGCTACTAAGTTGGGCAGTAGGTTGTAAAGCGGCAGTAGGTAATGGAAACCCTTCTTCTCACAAGAATGTGAAATATTTGTGTATCTCTAGAGAAAAATAATAAATCAGAAAGTCTTTCAAAATAAAGGAGCTCTGTTCTGATGGTTAATAGAGATTTATGAATATTTGCATAAATCTAATATTGCCTGAGTTCCCATATTTTCATATTCTTATGTCTTATATTTCAATGAATAATCTGAGTTCATATCAATAAGGTGAATCTTAGGATGAAATAAGCTGGTTCATCATTTTGTTTTTTTTAAAAAGCT
>VMDR010006748.1:0-18754 GCA_007922815.1 Macrotus californicus
AAAGAAAGAAAGAAGAAAAAGAGAGGTACATCAATGTGCCAGAGAAACATCAATCAATTGCCTCCCGCATGTGCCCAACCAGGGATCAAACCTGCAACCCAGGTATGTTCCCTGACCAGGGATCCAGCCCGCATCTCTGGTGTATGGGATGATGCTCCAACCAACTGAAGCATCTGGCCAGGGCCTTTGCTCTTTATTCTTGATTACAGTCACTCTTGGTTCTATATCCAGCTCAACTCATAAGACACTGGACTTAACATGCTTATTTCCTTGATTGAACTTCCTGTGTTTTGGGGACACATTCCTCTGGGGGCAGGTTTCCTGATAGCCCTGTTTGGCACCTAATCCTCCTTCTTGAACCCTATTTCTTCTCTGTTACTTAGCTCAGAAGCCCTGAGCAAATTATTTACCTTCTCTGGGCTTCACCTGCCAGGAGGGCATTACATAATAAGATCTAATATTTACTCAACACTTACTTTGTGCCAGGCTGTGTATTGAATGTATTTTATTAAATGTATACATATTTTAATAAATGCGTAATAATGCTTTTCATCAGCAATCAGCAAATGCTATAAAGGGCTGTATGGCAAATATGTTTTCAGCTTTGCAAGCCATATGCTCCGTATTGCAGTCACTCAGCTCTGCCACTGTAGTGTGAAAACAACCATAGATAACATGTAAACCAATGGATGTGGCTGTGTTCCAATAAAACTTTATTTATGAAAATAAGCAGTGGGGTCAGTTTTGCCTCACTTAATTTGTGTAACAATCCCATGAAGCAGGTACTAATTTAACTAGATTAAGTCACTTTTCTGAGGTCACCAAACTAGAAAGACCCAAAACCCAAATCCAGCCTAGTGAGTCCATTTTTAAACTACCCTTCTGAGTTTCTAAAATTACCAAATATTGACCCTCTTCTCCGTGCGTGAGGCCCTCCTGAGCCTCCCAGTGTCCCAGCCTGAATCCTACCAACTCTCTCTTCTCCCCCTTTCCCTCTCTCAAAAAGGCGACCCTTCTTGGGCATTCATTTTCTCTGAACTCACTGTTCTCAGCACTGACATCAATCCAACAAGTCCCAAATCCTCTTACATTCTGCCAGACTGGGGTTTCTCTCCGTCTACATTCAGCAGGAGTGAAATCACCAGAGGAAACCAAAGAGCTCACTTTTGAACAATGCCCCTTCGATAAATATGTTGACTATCCCGTGGTTTTGAGTTTGAACTTCTAGTTCCATTGTTAATTTGTCATGTGACTCTAGGCACATCCAAATGTCTTGGTTTCAAGTCTATTAATGATGATTAAAATAAAAAAAGATACAACCGTAAGTTTGTTGTGAGGACTTGCCAATAAAAGCATTATGCAGTCATTGAGCTATGGAGTGCAGGGAGGCCAGGACAGACCTGATTCCCTTTCCTTTTTGATTTCCTTGTTCTGAGGGATGACTGTGAAAGTATTTGCTCATGGTCAGTTAGTGGGGTGTGCTTGTCTCTGGTGGCCCTCTGTCCCAGGTGGGTGAGTAAAAAGCCACAGAGAAACAATCCCACAGTATAAGGACGGAGCTCGGCCCAGGGTGAATTGTAGAAGCACTGCTTTTAAACTTCAGTCCCTGCCATCTATGCCGAGTAAAACTCCTGCACAGGGTGGACCCACAGATCCACCTACTCATTGGGCCAATATTTATTGTGTGCTGGCTCTGTGCCAGACACGACACTGGGCCCGGGGAATGTGGTGGGGAACGACACAGACGAGGTCTCCTGTGTTCTGGTTAGACCCACAGACCTTCAACAACTCCTCACCCAGGGTTGTAATGATCTGACTGATAAGTACTATGAAGCAGACAGGAGCCATGGGAGCTTGTGACAAAAAAAAAAGACCCTAAATGGAGATGAGGAGAGTTGAGGAAATTTTGTCTAGAAGAATGTGTCTTTGCCCTCCTCCACGCACCAGCCCTGGCTGTGTAAAGGACAGGACCTGAGGACAGAAGAAGCTGGGTGTTCTGAGGAAATCTCCCTGCTAGGGGTCTTGGGGGTGGGAGCTGAGGCCAGAGAGGTAGGCAGAGGCCAGATCAGGTGGTGTCTTGGTGGTGATGGGAGGGAGGATTGATTTTATCCACAAGATAAGAGGAAACTTTTAGAAGGTGATAAATAGGCAGTAACATGATTATGGATGGGCTTAGACCATATGGGCTCAAAACAATATTGATGGATCTGAAAGCTTTTGAAGTAAAAATTTGGCCCCAACCAAATTTCTTATTCTTCTCTCCCTGTATTTCTTAATGTTCTCCAATCCTTCTCTCTAACAGATGGGTCTTCTCCATGTCCCCTGAACCCCCACACCACTGCCACACCTTGAGGAATCTGCTGCTCCCCATGGTTAGGTTCTCTCTGCTCCTTGGTACTTGTTTGAGTCCCGCCGTTCTTCCCAGCCACGTCATGTCTCACCTCGTCCATGAAGCCTTCTTTGGTAGCCCCTCACCAAATTACATGATGTAGCCAGCCAAACAGGCTAAAAAGAAAGGGAAAATTCAGAGTTCTCCTAATGTCTTCCTTCAGTCTTTCCCTCTAAAGTCCTTTCCAAAAGTTCCATCTCTAGGCTTCCTCTGCAAACCAACTTATATTTTCTCTCACCAAGAAATTTTCTGCAGGTATTAAAAACATTTTTTGCTCATCCAGACCCTAGATAGACCTCAGAATCCTCAAAGAAACCCTCCCTGATCACTCCTGTGGGAATAGACTTTGATCCACTCCTCTCAAGTCCCATCCATTTATTGATTATTCTAAGTTAATAAGAAAAAAAATAAAACAGAACAAACAAACCTTTGTGTGTGTATCCATTATGTTTCCTAACTTGATATATAGTTTTTTAAGGGTGGGGACCATGCTTCATGACTCTTCCTATAATCCTCTTCATTGATACAACATCCTGTAGATGTTCAATAAGTACATGTTTCTTGTCATTTCTTGGCTTGAGGTCACATTCTCATTTGTATGCCTGGCTTTGTGGAAGATGAGAGTCTTCCAACCTTTTCCTTCTCCTACCCTTTGTCAGAATGACCATCCCAAAACTTACTTCTGTGTCATGTCCTTTCTTTGAGCCATTACCTTGGCTCCTCATCGGCCATATAATAAAACCTGAACTCCTTAGAACAGCCCTTTTCCATATCTCTAGCGGTGTTTTGGCTTTCTACTGCTGTGTAACAAACTACCATGAACGTGGTTACTTGAAATGACTCCCATTTATCTCACAGTGTCTGTGTATTGGGGAGTCTGAGCATGACTTAGCTTGGTTTTCTGCATCAGAGGCTCAACCAAGCTGCAATCAAGGTATCAGCTGTGGCTGTGGCTGTGGTCTCATCAGACACTCAACAGGGGATGAATTCACTTCTGATTTCATTCTGACTATCAACAGAATTTATTTCCTTATGGTTGCAGGACTCCCTTGGCTCCTAGAAGCCTCCTACAGTTTCTTGACATTGAGCTTCCACTTAATTCATGGCAACTTGCTTTCCCACAGCCTGCAAGGGAAGGAGAGATTACAGGGAAGGTCTTCTAAGAGTCTTAGGTAATGGAATCTTATGGAATTACGCCTATTTTATTGGTTAGCAGTAAGTCACGGGTCCTTTTCGTTCCCCAAAGGAGAGGATTACACAGGGTAGGAACACCACAGGCTCTATCTCCACTGCTTCTGAAAAGTGGACTTCAGCAAAACCAGAGTGTCTGCTTCTGTAGACACACCAGGTCCTTTTATATCTGTAGGAATTTACATATGTGTTTATAGCTGACTGACGTGTCCTCCCCTACTTCATCTCCTCCAGCAATTCTGCCCCAGTGTCCTCTATCTTAGGCAAATTTAATCATTCCCTTCTCTGTGACACTCCTGTTCTCCAGACCTCTACCTATGGTCATGCTCATCAGGCAGCGGGGTGCCTTACTTGTCTATCTGTCATATTAAACTGCAATTTCTTTGAAATTAGGGAGTATGTGTTCTTCGTTTCTCTATTTCCAGTGCTCACATCTAACATTTGACTAATAAACCTAGAAAATGTAGGAAAGTTGGCTTATTTAATGAGAAGTTGTCCATTGATCTAGAATGGAGATCTGTAAACTTTTTGCTCTCATACTCGCTAAATAAATATTGAAAAGTTACATACCCTTTCAGATGTTTTTGATTTATCCATAGTTAGTCAGTTTTTATCAAACTATGTTGCTATAACCACATACCCCGAGCCTTACAGCTTATACTAATGAAGTCTTATTTCTTTCTTACCTGTTGCGTTGGCTTCTGGTGGTTTATGACTCTGTTCCACATGCCTTCTTTCCAGGGTCCAGGCTGATGCAATGCCTGTTATTTGGGACATGGCATTGTTGGGGCAGGGGGTAAAAAGAGTTCTGGCAGAACCACACATGACTCTTAAAGCTACTGTACAGTTACAACACACATCACTTCTGCTCACATTCTAGGGGCTGAAGCAAGTCATGTGGTCAAGGCTGACCCAAGTGTATTCCTATCTATCACAACATCTAAAAGTTTTTAATCATAAGTTCAGTAGTTGTAAATGTTATAATTTCTAGGTATATTGTATATGTACCTTAAACATATTTTTTTCCCATAACCTTAGAACTCATTTTGTTTTTGAAAATGTGTACTCATATAAAACCCCCTTAGCAAAAGTGGTCACATGTTCCAACATATCAGTCAGATCAGCCTTGTTTTTGTCAGAAAATAAAATCTGACTTAAAATTTCAACTCAAATATACTTCTTGATATGTTCCTATGGAAATTACTTATTTCTAATTCATACACAGGTAGATAGTTGCCCAGTGAAAGTCACCAAGCTCAACCATCACTTGGTTTCCTTGAAGAAATAAGATTCTGCCCCTTTAATGATTCTCATTAAAGTCCTCAGTGCTTTGCTGTCAAGGAGGTCCTTTTGCAACAATGCATTATTGAATTGTCCCCTTGTTTGGTGCCCAGAGGTTTTTAGTCATCAAGACAATGCCCCAAAGCAAGATTTTAACATATTTTGTCATGTAAAAAATGGTGAGTGTGAAAGTGGAAGTGAAAAGCAGACATGGGCAACTGGAGTGATGACTTAAGAAGCATTTATGAATGTTGAGGATCTAAAACATATTCTCTTAAATTATTCTTGCCTGTGTACCCTGCCCCCAGAAAGTCTTTGGGCCCTGTAAGGCTACCTACACCCAGTGGAAGAAAGAGTGTTTTTGTAAGATATGGGATGAAGGTGAAGGTGAAAATAAATGGAAGGATCTCAGTGAAATAAAGAGCCAGAAAGAAGAAAGTGGAACAAAAGGCTCAAAAGGCTCCGAGCACACAGAAAGAGTGTGAAAGTTGAGGAGTAAAAGCTTTCCTTGGCTAAAGCTGGCTAGGGAGATGACACAAATCTTCCCCTTCCAGGAGAGAAGGAGAGAGCGGTGGTGGGTAGGATAAGGAACGAGAATTTGGGAGTGTATCCCGGGAGTGAGGGGTAAGTGCAAGAGGAAGGGGTCCTGGACACCAGCCCACGAAGGATGAATGTATTGGTGCCAGTTTGAGAAAACATCACGTACGTGGTCTCTCCAGTTGATTCCAGAGGAAGTTTCAGGAATCATTGATTTCATCTGCTCGTCACCAGCATGATTAATACATGTTTCAGGATATACACACACACTTTCTTATTAATGAAGCCCGTATGCCTTACACAAGAAACACATCACAAAGCTCTGGAAATACTTTTCTAGGACATTTCCTGTCCCTGCCCCCACCAACTCCATCACCCACCACCTACCACTTCTTTGCTTTTCTTTCTTCACCTTCTTTTCTTCTTTCTTCTCCTTTCTTGTTTTCTTCCCTTTTTGTATTCCCATACTCATCCCCAAATGCTTTACCCTGCCTCAGTTTTTCAGTCAGCAATTGATACTGATTTAGAAATAAAGAACATACTCTGCGGCTCACCTCAGGGAAGCTCAGGGAGTTTTTTAACTTAGAAAAAACATCTTCATTGAGAAAACGAATGAGGAAGGTAATAAGGTATAGTTGAAAGTCTCTGACCAGTTACGATGTGGCACAGCACCAATAGGCTTACTTAGGATCCTTAATTGAATCTGTATTTATTATTAAAAAACCCACATGTTTGTATAGAATTGTAGGATGCCAGAAGGGGAAAGACACTCAGAGATCACCTAATTCAAAATGTTCTTTTACAAAAGAGGGAACTGAGGCAGGAGAGGGGAAAAGATCGGTGCAAAATTATAGGACTAGTGATTTTCCACTGTATAGTCCATTATATGTGGGGAAAGTGCGGACTTGTGCCTCAAAAGTCCAGAAGTTTATTAACATTAACACAATCGAGCAAATGCGCGCACACACACACACACACACACACACACACACACATGTAGTAACTAGAGCAAATATAGTAGACATAGTGGGCACACTCTATTCCTTATCTCTTTTTTGTTGGGTTTTTGATTGAACATAATCAGCTCTTATTGTCTGAGAGTGGTATCCCTTTGGTCATTCAGTAATGCATTTGCCCATTTGTAACCATGTGGCTTTGTTTTTGGTCAGGCTGGAAGGGAATCAGGTCTATACACAGTGATATATCTGAGCAGGCTTTACGTTCTGAGGCATGTATCTCTGATTGAAGTCTGAAGCAAAATGTGCCCGATACTAGGATTATCCAACATGATGTCTTCTAGGAAATAGTTGGCTGGGAATTTGGAGAAGTGGGTTCTAATCCAGCTCTGCCACTGGGTTTTCTCTGAATGGCCTTGGGAAAGTCCCGTTCTCTCTCTGAGACTTCATTTTGGCATCTTTAAAGTACAAATCATACCTTATAGCGTCATGAGAAACGACTAAAAGGTCAATGGAAAGCATGTGCTAAGGGATAAGTGCTGCAGTAATGGAAGGGGCTTTAATTTTTATCACCACCTTCCATTTCCATGGAGAACGGAGAGGTTTTGTTTTTGTTTCGTTTTGTGGGTGAGAGATATCCTCACACACATCTCTCATTGCGCCTCCGTCATGCCAAGTGTCTCCCTTCAGAGGAGCTTTTCTGACCAGCCCCTTGCCATCGGGGGTGATACCCAAACCCTATAACCAGTTTTCTCTCTATCCTTTGGACCAGTTCCATTTTTCTCTTTGGCACTTTTCACCCCTGCCAGAGTAGGATGTATTTGTTTTCTTTCTGCCCGATCTGAATGTGAGATCCACGAGGGTAGGGACTTCAGCAGTTTTGCTTACTGCCTTATTCCCAGGCCCTAGAACAAACAAGGCCTGGCATAGTATGTGCTCAGTAAACATTTGCTGATCAATGAATGAACATGAGACCTGTTGAGGGAATTAGACTGCAGGCGGATGTTGCAGGAAATGAAGCAGCAATAGGAAGTGAAGGGGGTGTTTCAGGGGTGGTAATGATAGCTTGAGTGGTCCACAAATTTAGATGATGTGGCCTGAATGGTTGGTTTGAGTGCTCAGAGATATTTGAGCACTTTTATTGGAATTTTGAAATATCAGTGATATAAAAAGACCAGGAGAGTTAGGCACTAGCAATTCACCAGAGTGAGGTATGCTTCTGCAAATATCCATCTAGAGATGTGGGCAGAGCTGGGCCATAGGGGAAATAGCTCACTCCTAAAACTCTGAGCGACAGGAGAGGTGAGATGGTGAGGAAGGGCTGAGAAAGGGAGGCAGACAGGCCTGGGACACTTAACACTCTAATTCTTCTGCCAACTTCAAGTGTGAGCCGCCCCCCACCCCCCCTACTTGCAAGTCCTGATCTGAGACCAACTGTTTGCCTGCCCTTGGAAGCCTGTCAATGATTGCCTGCACATGTGACAGTCATGGAAACTTCTGGTTTTCCGAGTGAAAGAATCCACCCACAAAGAGTGTTTGGAACACTGAAGAGAAGTGCACCTGGTGCTTTCTTTGTAAACAGGGGTCGGGGCAGAGACTCGAAGGGGCCCTCCTCTGAGCTGGTTTTCAAAGCACTGGGCTGACAAAATGAGCTACTGCCAAAAAGTCAGTCTCAAGGATCTTGACCCTGTGCTGGCATGCAAGGAGATACGACGTTGTATTGTATTATATATATGGTCTGCTTTGCAGATCATACAGTATTGTATATGTATACACGCATGCACAGACATCTTCTGGGTGTGTGTAAGAAAAGGCAGCAGACAGAAAGAGGCAAGGAGAGAGGAAGGTGGGGCTGTGCCGTGTGTCACAATGAGCAGTGTTGACCATGAGCAAGGAGCCCACGGTCTTCCTGTCTTTATTCTGAACTTACGGCACACTGAGTGCCTCTACAATCCTACATGAGGCCCTGAATGAAGGTCTGAGCAGAACTTACAAGAAATGAAAGAAAACGGTTAAATGTAGCTCATCTTCACTGCCATCCCCGGTGGCCTCGCTGTGGAATGCCAGCCGCCCAGAAACCCGCTCTGGTAGCTGCCATGGCTTGTGTTTGCATATTTCCCCGCATCTGCAGTCCACAGACATGGGGCTGCCTGTCAGCAATTCCGAGGCACTTTGTTTCCTGTTCTGATTTCATGGCTGGGCCCCCTGGGGCACCAGGCACATCCATCCAGAGTCTGCCCTGGGCTGGTGCAGTTCAGAGGTGAGAAGCTAGCTGTGGGGTCAGCTGGGCTTTGCCTGGGCCTGTTCTCTCCTGAGGGAACAGATGACCCTTCTGAGGGTGTCTCAGTGTGGCCCGTAGGGGAGGGGGAGACAGGGGGCCCTGGTCCCTGCTCTTCTCTAGGGGTCCGTGAAGAGTGTGTGGAAGAGCCACCTTCCGTCCTTGGCTCTCCCTCCCACAGCTCCTGTCTCCTTGGGTCAACAGTGGGTTTGAAGAGGCTCCTTTGGTGTGGCCATGGGATCCCTGATCTCCACACAGTCCTTCTGCCTGAGAGCTGCAGGGTTCATATTGGGATCTTTAAGCTCTCTGTGAAGATCTGGGCAAGCTGCTCTTCTCCTCAGGATGCTTTGTCTCACCAGCCAAGTCATGTTCCGTTGAGGTCATGGGAGATGGATTATTTTACACAGGCGTTTGCAAATGACGGCTCAAACTTGAATCTACAAGTAGGTGTTGATGGCAGAAACTCCCCGGCATCTGTTTCCATCTCTTCGACACCCCCACCCCCAGCATCTGCTCCACACCTTTCGAGCTCGCAGAAAATGTTTGGTCTCCTTTGAGTTTCTGTTTTCCCTGACATACAGTAGGAACTATGACACGTCGAACCCGGAGTGGGGTTGCCTGGGAGTCTCAGGGTGCTGAGGGGTTGTATGCCCAGGGCATGGGGTTAAATACTCAGGGCTGAGTGGCATTTGAAGTAGCCTGTGATACCCAAACTCACCCAGCAATTGCCAACGTCTGTGAGGAGGACCACACACCACTGTTTTCTTTTGTAATACACTCCCTTCTTGCCCTGCACCTCATGTTAGACTCAATGTTGTGCTATAGCCAGGAGAGTTTTTCTTGGCACAATCATGGATTTGTCTCTATTTTTGACTTAAGTCACAGAACAATTGTTCTCAAAGACAGTGAAAGGAAAATGGAGTACTCAGGACTGAATCCCCTCTTCTACCCGCTCCTTCATTTCCTGCCTCTTTGTTTTTTTTATTTTTTATTTTTTATTGGTGTTAAAGTACAGTTGTTTCCATTTTCCCCCATAACTACCCCTGCCTCTCCCATCCCTGCCTCCCACCCTCAATCCTACCCCCTTTGGCTTTGTCCATGTGTCCTTTACACATGTTCCTTGATGACCCTTCCCCTATTTTCCCCCATTATCCCTCTCCTCCCTCCCCTCTGGTTACTGCCAGTTTGTTCTTTATTTCAATGTGTCTGGTTATATTTTGCTTGCTTATTTGTTTTGTTGATTAAATTCTACTTATAGGTGAAATCATATGGTATTTGTCTTTTACCACCTGACTTACTTCACTTAGCATAATGCTCTCCAGTTCCATCCATGCTGTGGGGAAGGGTAGGAGCTCCTGCTTTCTCTCTGCTGCGTAGTATTTCGTTGTGTAAATGTACCATGGTTTTTCGATCCACTCATTGACTGATGGCCATTTCCTGCCTCTTTGAAGTGTAGATAGTGGCTTCTTCTTCCCTCCCCTCAGCCTCCTAGCCTGCCCTTCCTTTCTTCAACCCCTTCAGACATTGTGTTATTAAAGAGAAATTTAGAATGGCCTGCAATAAAGTTGAGACAACTATTTTAGTCTGAGATATTCCCCCCACCCCCCCAGTCAGCTTAGAAAAACTGTTAACTTGAACCAAGATTCCTTAAAGTCCAAAGATACTAAGGAGCCAGGGCTTAAAAGCACCATAGCTCCTCTCCTTCTTCGCATCCACATTAGTGGCCAGTAACTGATGACTGTGTCTAGAACTCTTCCAAGTTGAGTGCATTGTCCTCGACAACATGTGTGAAAGTCAGAGCCTCACAGCTACCTGCAGGATGAAACCCAAAGAGTTAGCCAAGCGGCTAAGTACAGCTGTTCAGGTTGTACACTGTGCAGCCTGGAGGTGCGCCACACCCTGTGCGAACACATAAGACCCGGTAATACGCCAAGCATTCGAAGCTCTTCACAGTACACTTTTGAGTGACTTTTCTCATCTCACATTCTCTAAACCTAGAGGTTTTCCCTTAACTTTCGCCGGTCTGGACTCCCTGCCTTTCAACACACCTCTCTTTGCACACTCTTCCCTCCGCAGGAGAAGCACTGCTAGCTTGTCACCATCTGGAAAGTTGAGTCTTTCCAGCCCTTCAAGACCATCCTTAAGTTTTACCTTTTCTGTGGCACTTTCCGTCCCTCACCACTTGGAAGCCATCACTATTTCCTTTGACCTTCTGCAGTACTTGTGTACAATAGACCCCTTCAGGCACAGATGAAATGTTAGTTCTCTACATCTCCAACTAGACCATGCACATTTGAAGACAGAGCCTGTGTTTAACACTTCCTGACTGTCCCACAGCACCAGAGCCAGTGCCTGACACACAAAATGTGCTCAGTACATTGTTGATCTACTGGCTGGTTGGTTCAAGTGGCTTTGTGAAGAACCCACTTACCCTCTCTCCCACCCTGTTGTTATTTTACTCTAGTTCCTGGAATTTCATAATAACAGAGATGGTTCCAGAAAGCTGATACAGACCATTTCTTCCAAATAAACCCGTGTTTTCACATGACAGACTGTGGAGCTTTTTATAAGAGAAAACCTCTGTTTGTGTTCCATCAAACACATGCCAAAGAATAATGATAATGAAACAATATCCATGTATTTAGTGCTTACTGACTTTATGGACTAAATACTTTACATACATTATCTTATTTAATCCTCAGCAAAGCATGAGATAGACACTCATTTTTTTCCAGCTTTATAGATGATTAAATGAAGACTTAAATAGGTAAAGTCATTTGTCTTAATTTGTAGAGCTAGTTAGTGATGACCTCAGGATTTGAACCCAGTCCTTCTGAATCGCAAGGGTCTTAGCCACTGTGCAGATAAAGAAGGTTATCCAG
This sequence comes from Macrotus californicus, assembly GCA_007922815.1. Taxonomy (NCBI): domain Eukaryota; kingdom Metazoa; phylum Chordata; class Mammalia; order Chiroptera; family Phyllostomidae; genus Macrotus; species Macrotus californicus. The sequence goes on from VMDR010006748.1 coordinate 11,515, forward strand.
GTGTGGTCTACAACACTTTTGAAAGGCATCCTGGTGTTAAGGCACCCTGTGGCTTCAGGACTGACCTCGATGTGCCCAGAGGCCCCAGTCCTCACAGAGGGTCTTTCAGAAATTAGTTAATAGGACTTATCTTTAAAAGGAAGCAATTGGACTAAGTGCCTTGCTGTTCTAAGAATTTCTGTAGCTACAAAAAAGTAAAGACATGGCCCTTGTTTTCAGGAATTTACTCTCTTGTTGGGGAGGGACAATATAGACCTTACTACAACAAATGTGTGGTAGGGGAGAGTATGTCCCAGCCGGGTGAGTGGTGGAGATCAGCGGGGTTGAAACACAGCAGAGGGTCAGAGGAGCCCGCACTTTTTCTCTGCAAGCGGAGTGCCCTGGGGTCTGCCATCAGAGGGATGCCTCTCCCTGAAGGACAATGAGCTTGACCTTCACAACAGGGGCTGGGGAGGAGTGCCAGAGGAGCGGCATATCACAACCCCAGGATGTTTATCAGCCAGGCCATTTTGACCCTTCGACAAGATGTTCCTTGAGCAAATTTTTTTGGAATTTTGGTGGGCTCTGACCTGCAGTTTTCACTTCCAAAATAACTTGACTTTTCTAAAGTGGTAATTTCATTTTCATGATAATACTAAACTGAAGCCACATGATCTCTAATTGGAAGCAGGTCTTGGGCCGCAGAGTTGCCAAGAAGCAGTAAGAAACATGCTTATTCTACTACTTTGCTTGAGGCACTCAGCGTTTTTGAATGCCTGGGCAGAAATATAGTTTTTTAAATAAAGCCAATTCCTGAGAGAGGAGGGGACAAGGGGAGGGGAAAAGCAGGCAGGGGTTAGGGGTGGTTAGAAATAGGAGAAGGATTATTATTATTATTATTTTTTAATGTAGAGAGAGGAAAATAATACTTTTATTTTTGTATTTCAATTTCCCCGTCTGTCTCTGCCATCTTTTGGTGTTAGTGAAATCAGGGTGTGTCCCACGTGTTTTGGTGGGGTGGGTGGGTGGGGGGGAGTGGAGTGTCGCTGATTTTCTTTGAAGTTTGCTCTCGATTTCCTTCCGCCCAGCACAACGCAGGGCCGGCTTCCTGCGGGACGCTGGGAAGCATTTCTTCTTTCTATTTTCTTGCCCACATCACTTCACTTGTTCTATTAATCGTGTCCTGATGGGAGACGCAGCAACCCCTCCTCCAGTGGCAGTAGGAAGGCTGCTTTAAACAGTCTCCCCGGAGGGAGCAGAGAAAGCAGTCAGCTCTCGTCTGCCTTCTGCAGAGCGGCAACGTGTCCTGGACAAGGCTCCAGAAAACACTGACACGGAGGAAATCTTTGAACGACGTTTTCTAAAAAGAAACAAAACAAACTCCCTCTCGGAAAACAAAAATTATATAACGGATTAAATGCATATCTGAACTTTCAGACGGAAGCCAAAGCTGTTTTCTAAATACAGTCGGGAGCTGAGTAATCACATGGTGTTTTTGGAGACTCTTCCCTTCCTGCTGCCCTCAGTTAACTGCAAGGCACCGTTTTAGACCGGTCTGCTGGAGGGGACTCCAGGGCCTGTGGTTCTGTCCCATCCTGTCGGTTAATACCCTGAGTGCCGCGCCGAGCCTCCCCTGGCCGGCAGCCCCGCGGGCTGGGCCTCCTGGCAGCAGGCCCCGGCCCTCCCTGCGCCCGCGTCCCTCCGGCTGTCCCGTCAGTTCTGGCACTGCGTCTCCCTGCCAGGGCCGCCCATCGCTCGGGTGTGCGCCGCCGCAAAGGAAAACTAGAAAAAAGGAAGCGTGGAGAAGGGAGCCAGGAGGAGGCAAAGTGACGGGGGGTGGGAGAAGGAGAAAGTTCTAGATTTCAACTTCAACTGTTGCCTGTACAAAAATTACTGCACCCCGGGCTGGGACAGGGTGGCCCAGAACTTGGGTTGAGAGAGAAAGTCTCGAGGGGGAGAATATTTAGAAATGCAACCACAGTGCCTCAAGATAGATGTGACTCAGTGACTTCCCAAAACATGGATTTCAGATAACTATCACATTACGTTCTCCTTGTACTTTTCACTTGATTTTTCTAAGGCGCTCGTTGACGGTTTTTAATTTCAACCGCGCTGCTACACGCCCACTTCAGTTTCCAGGGAAGACATGCAGGTGGTCAAGGTCCAGCGGGGACATTTGCTTTCTCCTGATGTCCCTAAGGACCCCTAGACCCTGAAGCCCTAAGGAGCAGGAACATCTGGTCCAGTTCAGCAGTTTATTCCCAAGTTCAGCCAGTCATCTGGATGTTTTGTCTATGCAGTGCCAAACATCTGGGTTGAAAATTTTTTAACCAGACTTATTAGATGTTTTGGCATTGTGTAGACAGGAATTCAATTTATTAATAGTTATTTCCTTACTCATCTGAGATTCTTAGTAACTGGTGCTCTTGTACAATGAAAGAGGGATATATAAGAAAAGATAAAAAAAGCTTTTTTTTTTTTTAAATCTGATTGCTTTGATTTTTGGAGGTGCCTACACTGCTGTAGATCAGCGGCTCGGCTGCGCTGCTTTTGCGCTGGGTGACAAAACTGACCGAAATCAGGTGGTTGTGTTGGCCTTAATAGAACACAACCTCAGTCATTCCAGATTCATTCGAAAAGAGTTAGAATCTTAATGGTTTGAGAGAAAGCTTCAAAACAGGTAATTAAGTGGCTGTTCAAAATCGTTTATGAGAATTAGGTTGTCTCTGGATTTTTATACTTATTCTTTCAACTAAGATCTCCCATGCAGGGCAGACACAATTTTGAAAAATGCTGTATCATTTCGTCTGTTGCAGTTTTCTTTAAAGGGTGGAATTTAATCTTGATTTACAAGACACTGTGAGATAGGAAATTACATATAGAAATCAGAAACCCGCTCAGAGGAGAAGCTTCACACAGCGTGTGCAGTTTAGAGCTACTCAAGTATGGTTGCATCGTGGAAAGGGCCACAACAAGAAACCACGTTTAAGAAGAGTTCTTGGTAGAGAAGCAGTCGGGCAAACTTACAACCCACATAGCACACGGCAAACGACTTTATGCCTGTGCCGTGCAATTGAACAGTTCAAGGTCCCAGGGGCACCACCCTGAACTTGGAATGTGTAGTCTTCAGAGGTAGTTTCTGGCACAACGTTTTGATCTGCCTCTTCCTCCGCAGAGAAATACTTCTTAATCAAGTTTAATGAAGCTTTTTAAAAAAAATTTAATTTAATTTAATTTAATTTTTTCTGCTCACAAAAATTTTATTTATTTATTTTATTGTTGTTCAAGTACAGTTGTCTCCATTTTCCCTCCACCACTTCCCCCTGCCCTCCATCCTTACCCCCCTTTGGCTTTGTCCGTGGATCTTTTATACACGTTCCTAGGTGACCCTTTCCTTTCTTTTCCCCAATGTCCCCCTCCCCACTCCACTCTGTTGACTGTCAGTCAGTTTGTTCTTTATTTCAATGATGCTTTGTACACACACTCATTTTCATGGTTTTGTAGAGCTTCAGTTTTAATTGGTCTCAGTTTTTGTTGAGGGTGGTGATGGTGACAATGGTGATTACAGGGGCAGATGGGATGTGAGTTTCAAGTTCTTTCATTTACTTAGTTGTTTTATGCTGTTTATCTTTCCCTGGTGTGTTCTAGACTGTTAGTAAATAAAAATGTGTCATTTGAACTTGAAAACTCCTGGTATGTAAGACACTAGTGAACTAGAGAGACATTTTTATCTTCCCTAAACAGAAGGAAAAGTTGATAACTTGCTAATTTCTGTGTGTGTGTGTGTGTGTGTGTGTGTGCTCTAAATGGCTCTAATCTTGAAGGTGGGAGGAACTAGATATCTGGAGAAAGCTTTGCCCTGATTCTGGATACATTTTTTACCATGAGCTCTCTCTGTAGGCCTAGGGCTATTTCCTTCTCAGTGCATAAACCCTGGTGGAGGCAGGGGAGGCAGAGAACGTTGGTCTGACTGAGAGGTCTATGAAGTCAGGGCTCTTATCCTATGGTGAGATTTTTCACAATGGTGTCTTGTGTACGTATAGTTGATAGTTGGGCTTCTTGTGAAGGGGACTGAAGTCTGTAATGTCCTATATCACCAGCCTGATGACCCTGTTACTGTTTTCTTTTCAGAGTCATCAGGAAGTTATTACACCTGCCAGACCTGTCCTCCAGAAATGGAGAGATAAAAAATTTTCCCAAACAAACAAAAAACAGAGAGAGTTTATCACCAGTAGACTTGCCTTATAAGAAATATTAAAGAGCATTCTATAAGCAGAAGTGAAAGAAGGCCATTCCATCATAAAAATGTATGAATGTGTACAACTCATCAGCAAAGGTAAATATAGAGTCAAAGTTAGAGTCCCTACTATTGCATTAGTGTTGCATAAATCACAATTCTAGTTTAAATTGTAAAATAAGAAAAATAGCTATAACTGTGCTAGTTTATTTTAGATATATAATATAAAAAAGATGTAAGTTGTAACATTAAAAACCTAAAATATAGGGGGTAACAATAAAAATATAAAGTTTCTAATATGCTTTCAAAGTTATCAACTTGAAATAGGATGTTATATTTTATGGAATCCTCATGGGAACCACAAAGGCAAAACCGGTAGTAGATACACTGAAGATTATGATACATGAGCAATCATACACCAACAAATTGGGACAACCTAGAAGAAAGGATAAATTCCAACTAAGTTTGAATCATGAAGAATAGAAAATCTGAACAGACCAGTTACTATTAAGGAGATTGAGTCAGTAATCAAAAACCTCCTCAAAACCAGAAGTCTAGGACCAAATGAATTCACTGATGACTTCTACCAATCATTTAAAGAAATAATCCCAATACTTTTCAAAATCTTCCAAAAAAGTAAAAGAGGAAGGAATATATTCAAATGTATTTTATGAGGCCAACATTATCCTGATAACAAATCAGACAAGAACACTATAGGGAAAGAAAATTATAGACCAATGACCCTGATAGACAGAGGTGCAAAAATTCTCAACAAAATACTAGCAACTAAGTTCAACAGTGCATTACAAGGACCATATATCATCAACAAGTGAGATTTATTCCTGGGATGAAAGGATGCTTCAACATCCACAAGCCAATCAATGTGATCCATTGCATTAACAAAATAAAAGATAAAAATCTTATAATCATCTTGATAGGTTCAGAAAAAGCAATTGAAAAAGAATTCAACATCATTCATGTTAAAATCTCTCCACAAAGTGAGTATAGAGGGAATGTAGCTCAATGTGATAAAGGCCACACATGACAAGCCCACAGCTAACATCATACTCAATGGTGAAAAACGGAAAGCTTTTCCTCTAAGGTCTGGAACAAAGCAAAGATGCCTATTCTTGCCACTTTCATTCAGCATAGTACTAAAAGTCCCAGCCAGTGCAGTTAGGCAAGAAAAATTTTAAAAAGCATCCAAATTAGAATAGAAGAGGTAAAATTGTTTCAATTTTCAGATGATATGACTTTATATACAAAAAACTCTAAAGGTTCCACCAAAAAACTTTTAGAATCAGTGAATTTAGTCAAGTTGCAGGATACAAAGTCAATATATAAAAATCTATACACTAATAATGAGATATCTGAAAAAAGTCTTATAGTAACATAAAAATAATAACATATTTAGGATTAAATTTAATCAAGGTGAAACATCTGTACACTAAAAACTACAAGGCATTGATAAAAGAAATTAAAGAAGACAAATACATGGAAAGATGTCCTATGTTCATGAATCAGTTAGTGCTGGATTAACTAATAGCGTTGAAATGTCCATACTACTGAAAGCCATCTATAGATTTGATGCAATCCCTAGCAAATGTCCAATGATATTTTTTTCTTACAGAAATAGAAAAAACAATCTTAAAATTTGTATGGAACCACAACAGACCTTAAATAGGCCAACAATTTGACTATTCAAATTATATGTTGCTTTGCTAAACAAAACAGTATGGCATTGGCATAAATATAGACACAAAGACCAGTGTAACAGAGAGCCCAGAAATAAACCCACATACCATATTTTGCTGTATGAAGCACACTTTTACCCAAATTTTTAAGGGAAAAATAAATATGTGCATTATATATAGGTATAATAATTCTGTGTATAATGGTGCAAAAACATGGGTGAGCATTATGCACGGCAAAATATTATATATATATATATATATATATATATATATATATATATATATATATATATATCACTGAGGAAATGAAAATCAAAACCATCTTAATTTTCTGCATTGAAATTTCTCTTTGCTCTAGAAATAGTGAGCAATGCTTTGAAAAGATCCTTAATTCTCCGAGGTGTGACCTTCACTCCCTTGTCTAATGTCCTGTAGGATCTTCAGTCAGTTGTCCTTTCCCATAGGCCTGTACCACACATCACAAATGCACACATGTGCCCAAGGCAACCAGAGGGACAAGAGAGAAGAGCTAGAGAATTCTCTAACTCAGGCAAGGGAGATAAATCCAGCCAATCACCTGAATCAAATAAGACAAAAATAAACTCGTTAATGTCCATTATCTCCCACAATACCTTCAGTTGACAGTGGCTCGGACTGGTGAGTCTCAGTCAGTGTGCTGAATTAAACACTTGCTGTTAAACTCAGTGGAATTACTTAAAAGTACAGCAGGACTATGCTGATTCACAGAGCTCCCATGCTGAAATTGTTCTTTTTATGAGCACCCGAGTCCAAGAATAAGTAGAATTAACTTGAAGATGTAAGGGAATTACTTTTTTTTCCCTCAAAATGTTATGTCTAACAAAAGTGAGAATTAACTTAATAAGTGATTAAGTCTTTTAGGGAAGCAGTTTGAATTCACCCACGGATAACCGAGCCACAACATCTTAGGATTTAGGAAGAGACAAGAGAATATCTAGCCTGACCCTTCCAATATGCTCCGAGCCGTGCAGTCACTTGCGCAGACACCTCAGAAGCCTCTCAGTCCTTCACTCTGTCTTGCTTGTAGGCCACAGGCCTTTGTCTGTCGTTGTGCGTCCTAAATGACTTAAAGTCTCGAAAAGTCAGCTTGCCTGGATAATTAATGTGGCTAATCAGACACTCTGAGGCTTTGAAATCCATTCCATTCAGAGGCTTAGTAACAAAATTGGGGAAAAACAAGCTCAGGGGAGAAGCATGCCACCCTACTCCAAACCACACTCACCTGAACTCAGTAGCCAGGGCCGCATGAATGCCAGCTATGAAAGAAAGTTAAAAATATAATTAATTTTAG
>VMDR010006748.1:18854-43948 GCA_007922815.1 Macrotus californicus
AAAAGTCAGATTGAGATTTCAATCAAAAATAAAGGAAGAAAAAAAAATAGTCAAGAGGGAGAATAGCAGTGCTTTGAAACTTAAAAGTCAAATTATAGAAGACTGGCTAGATTTCATGTTATAACCACTCGATGGAATCATATGTAGTCACTTAAAATTATCCAGATACACGTCTATTGACATGAACATTTTTTCACGCTATGCAAGTAGGTGAAAAACGTTTACTAAACAGAACACTGTTCTTTTCATGTTTTTATGGTTGACAGCAAGGTATGGACACCTAGGGAAGGAGTTCTATTAAATAAGATCATTTTAATTCAATTAAATAAGGGGATTATTTTAGCAACAAAGAAATACGGAGGTCTAGGAACAGAAACTGCAGGACAGCAAAACCTCCTGGGGACAGGCACACGGACCTGGGGCCTGGGACATGGGGACTACAGGACTCTCGGGGGTTAGTTTGAGTTTTTCCTTCCAAGACTTTCAACCACTCGATTTTTCTTTGCAGAAAATTTTCAGGGTATAGATTTCAATGAAAAAACAGTTTAAAACCTGTAAAAGAGAATGTAAAAGAAAACCATAGCTCAAAGTAAGAAAGCTAATTAATACCCAGATATAAGGATGTTTTTAACATGCTCATAATTTATACTTGTTTTTTAAGTTTCATTTTTGGGTATCTTAGAGAATTGTAATCACTTGAAGATCATTTTGTTGGCTTCAATTATTACGTATCTTTAAAAATACAATATTATTTGTTGAACAGCTGCTATGTGCCTAGCAGTACATAAGTGATTGTTCTCTCTTTTATCAATTATCCAATTAATAAATAATTATTAAGCACCATCTCTGTGCTTCTTTTCTGGGCTACAAATATAGAATGTTGAACAATACTGTGTCTGCTTTGGAAGATAAAATAAGATGTAGCATGTTAGGAAGTCATGGCTCCTGTGAAGTAAAATCAAGTTATCAGGTGATGGAAAATGATGAAGGCAGACAGGGACTGTTTTAGCTAGGATAATCAGGGAAGGCCTCTCTGAGGAGGTGACATTTCAGCTGAGGCCTAAAGAGGAGAAGCAGCAGCGTAGGGGAAGTAAATTCCAGGCAGAGCGTATCAGTGGCCAAGTCCCCGAGTCAGGAGTAGGTCTGACATGTTGAGAAAATGACAACATGTCCAGGGAGGCTACAATGGCATGATTTAAGGTGGTAAGTTGGGAATGGTAGCCAAGCATCTTCGATGAGTAATAGAAAGTTTGGATGTTATCTGATTGTTGTGATGAGCCTTAGGTTAGTATACAGTAGGTATATATTTTAAAATGTTCATGCTGACTGTTCTGAAATGAACTTAGGGTATGCTATGGTCTACATGTTTGAGTCCCCCCCAAATTCATATGTTGAAACCTAACCCCAAAGGTGATGACATTAGAAGGTGAGGCCTTTGGGAGATGATTAGGAAATGGGGCCTTTGGCTCCAGCACAGGCATGGGATTAGTGCCCTTATAAAAGCAGCCGGAGAAAGCTCCCAAGTCCCTTCTATCATGTGAAGACGCAGCAAGAAGTTGGCCCTCTGTAACCTGGGAAGGGGCCTTCACCAGAGTCTGACCATGCTGGCATCCTGATCTTGGACTTCCAGCTTCCAGAACAGTGAGAAATAAATTTATTTTGTTTGTAAACTACCCAATCTGGGATAATTTGTTACAGCAGTCTGAATGGACTGAGACAGGGTACAAGGAAAGCCAGCAGAGAAGCTTTTACCGTGGTTCCGGTGAGATTGGTGGTGGCTTGGACCAGGCTGGTGGCCAAGATGATAGGAGGTTATCAGACAGGTGGAATCCACATCTTGAAAGTGGATTGGACATGGTGGCCAGTGGTGGGGGTGGGGGCTGAGAGAAAGAGAAGTTCATGTCTTCCCTCTTCCTTATCTTCTTTGTTTTTCATTCACTTACCCAACAAAATATTTACTGAGCAACTTCTACATGTCAGGCACTGAGTAGGTACTATTGAGATAAATTAGTAAGCAAAGTCTAGCCATGATCCTTGATCTCCTGGCATATAGAGGACAATGAGGAACAGACAAGTTGATCAAGTAATAAAAAATGTAACATGAAAAATTCCCACTGTCATGCTATAAAGGAGAGATGCTACAAGGGCCTCTAAGGGAGAGATTTGATCTAATTATAGAGGTGAGAGGGGAGTTCTTAAAAGAAGTGATGCTTGAGCTACAGAGGGAGAAGGAGTTGTCTGAATATGGAAGAGAAGCCATCCAGAAAACAGTATACAAGTATGGAAGGCCCTGATGGCAGGAGAAAGCAAGGGACTGCAGAAGTCCAGGGCACATACAGTAGGGACTGTGAATACCGTACTACAAATTATAGGTGAGAATTATGAATCTATCTTAACAAGAATGGGAAGTCATTAAAGAAGTTAGGTAATAACAGAATAAGATGTTGTGTAGAAAATGGTTTGGAAAGGAGCCAGTGAGCATGCAGGTGGACCCTGGGCAGGTAACAAAGAGATAACAAGGCCTTTCACTGGCTGGGCAACTGCGTGGGTGCCGGTGTCCTTCACTGAGACGGAGAGCCTCGGAGGGGGAGCGCTGCCCCCACGTGTTGATCTGTCTGACCGGCTTCCTCTGCTCTTACACACAGGTCAAGGATAGAGAATAAACTTCAGAGTAGAACCTCATACAAATGCGGTCAATTGGTTTTTGACAAAGTTGCCAAAGAAATCCGATGACACGAATTGCCTTCTCAACAAACTGTGCTAGGATACATGTGAAAGAAGTGAATCACAGCCTGTATCTCACACCATACACATAAATTCATTTAAAATGGGCCATGGATGTAGCATGAATATATAGTTTCTAGAAGGTCTGTGGAGCAGAGACAGATTTCTTGGAGAGTACTTAGAAAGTAATAGTTATGAAATGATACATGGTTTATTAAAATTAAGAATTTCTGCTCTTCAAAAGCTACTGCTAAGGCAATGAATAGAAAAATCTTAGATTGGAAGAAAACATTTGCTATCTATTACTTGTTTTAGCATTTGTGTTCAGAATCCATAAAGAACTCTACAACTCAGTAATTTAAGACAAAACTCGAACACACACTTCTCAAAAGGAGGTAAATGAATGGCCAATCACCACACAAACTAATGCTGAGCATCACAAGCCATTAGAGACATGCAAATGAAAATCCCAATAATGTGTACTATTCACCCACCGGAATGGCTCAGAGTAAAAATGCTGTCAAGGTTGAGTGGTGGCGAAGTCACGGAGCAAACCGAGCACACAGACACTGCTGTAGGGAGTATAAAAAAGATGTTACCGTGTGTTACTCTGCCAGGGCTGCCACAGCAAAGTACTGCACGCAGGGAGGCTTAAACAACGAGTTTGTATTTTCTCACAGTTCTGGAAGCTAGAAGTCTAAGATCAAGGTGTTGGCAGAACTGGCTTGTTCTGAAGCCCCTCTCCGTGGTTGAATGGTGGCTGTATTCTCCCTGTCTCTTCATAGGGGTCTTCCTTCTATGCTTATCTGTATCCTTTTCTTCTCTTCTTATAGGGACATCAGTGAAATTGGATTCAAGCCCATTCTAATGACTTTGTTTTATCTTAATTACCCTTTAAAAATTCTATCTCCAAATGCAGTCACATTCTGAGGTACTAGGGATTAAGGCTTCAACCTATGAATATCGGAGAGACACAACTCAGCCCACAACATCTCACTTTGAAAAATAGCTTGGAAGTTTCTGATGAAATTGAACACACCCCTACCCTATGACTCATTAATTCTCCTCTTAAGTATTTGCCTAAGTGAAATCACAGGTCCCTTCCACTGAATGCCTATACAAAAATATTCATAGTAGCTGTGTTCATAATAGCCTCAAAGTGAAAACAACCCAAATGTCCATTAGCACATGAATGGGTAACTGCAGTATTTTTGTATACTGGAATATTACTCAGAAATAAAAAGGGATGATCTATTGATACATGTGACAGCTTGGTCAATCTTACAAATATGTCAAGAGAGTCCATATCACAAAAAGGTAACTGATCTATAATTTCGTTTACATAGAATTCTACTGCAGGCAAAGCAAGTCCATTGCCAAAGAAATCAGGACAGTGGCTACTTGTGGTATTGCAGTGGGAAGGGGTGTTGACTGGGAGGGAACTTTCTGGAATAACAGAAGCATGCTACATCTTGCTAGGGACATGTGTTACATGGATGTCTGTATTTGTCAGTATCAATCACAATTATACCTAAGAGTCACGATATATAAATTATAGCTTCATTAAAAGCCTAAGTAAGTAAAAATATAAATAGTAAAAGTTACCTGAGAATTGACACAACGTCAAATCTGTGTCATTGTTGTGCTCCCAGTTTTGTCTGCAGAAGTAAGCGCAGGTGCTCTGGGGCTGATGGGCTGCCTGGCCTGGCCCTCAGCTTCTCCAGCTCCTGGGCCAGGCGTGAGAGCAGCTCCGAGGGGAGGGGCTCGTCATCACCACTGGAGGTGGTGAGAGCTGCATGCTGCCCTTCCTGTTTGTTTTCTTCTCTCCCACTTCACCTCCTCTTTCTCTCCCAACTGCCCACCTAGCCATCAGGCAGAAGACTGATAGGAGCCACATGACCCACTTCCATGACTCTAAATCCTGCCTGAAGAACCTGTCCCACCTTTCATGTCACTTGGAGGTTGTGCTTCTCTGACTGAACTTGGCACATTGGTACAGGTGCAGTGCTGGGTTATATGAACCACGAAGAGTCTCACCAATGGTGGGAATCTTTTCTAGGAAGAGACTGCAGCATCATGAGAGGCACCCCTTTTCCTTTCTGTGGGAGCTTGGCCATGTCACCTAACCCAGGCGAGCCTGCAAAACGTGGACCATCATCCCTCTTCTCATGACCGTGCTGACCTCCCAAGGGTGATGCCAACTGTCAGCTGTGATTGCGATTATTTCCTTCCTTTCCTCCAGGAGTGTGGTCTTACTTCACCCGGGGCCAGGGAGTGGGTGGCTAGGCCTTTCCTGGTCTGTTTTCAGATCCTTTCAAGACCTTTAAGTGAAAGGGAGGAAAAGTTAAAATAGGGGCTAAATGGAAAAATGAGGACCTCAAAGAAATAGGAAACTTGATGTACTGTGGGATTTCATTTCTCATGTGCAAAGCACATTTTCTCCAACCTATCATTTCTGAAATAAATGATCCACAATCATTTAATGTGAATGCATCCCAGACCTGGGTTGGGTCCCTGTAATTTGGAATCAAAAATGACTGACGGGTTGACAGAAAAGTTCTGCCAATAAATTACATACATCCTGTTAGTACAGTCTCATACCTAAAAATATCTTCAGAGACTAAAGAGAAACTGGCAATGGTTATGGATTGACTGAAAAAAAAATCAACCATAAAAACTAGGCAAAACTATATCCACACTCCCCAAGCTGTAGTTAAAATTAACTTGCTTTTAGAGCAAAGAAAGTCCAATATACCAGTACAACACATTGTTCATTGAATTCATTTAGTAAAATATTACTTTAGACTAGATTTTCAGTGTTGTGTAGACTCAGCAGTTAAGATTTACATTTTCTCCTTAACAGAATGGTAGGATATTACCCTTCTGTCGATGTAAGCTGCATGTAACTCCACAAAGTGTTTCTGTTTTAGGAAGAAGAGGTGAGTGATAGCAATAAAGATAACGGGATTCTAGTTCTGGGCAATCACATTTGCTTACTGGCTTCAGTTTTTCCACCCAAAAAGCAGGGCCTTTATTCCTGTAATACTGCTTGCTGCCTTGTAGTTGGAAGTCTCTTCTACACAATTGGACAAGGTACATTTTGCCCACAGGAAGCAATGTGGGGCTTTAGACCTTCTTGGATAGTGCTCAGGAATTGCCTGCCACCTCCCTGATGGAAGACCAGTGTCTCGTTGCTAAGAAACTCAAGGTGAGCATAATCTGGGCTGAAATTGGGAAGGCGATTCCTCAGCTACCGCTCCCCATTGCTGTTGCCAGTTCAGGTCAGAAAAGCTAAATAATTTGTTTAACCCGATCCCCTTTCCCTACCTTGAGGGAAAACTCCTATAAGCTCACTGTAAACACAATTATGCCATGTGGGGCTTTCATTAATCTAGTACAAACCACAGCCTGACATACACTGGGCAGGATTTACTTTACGATTTTTCTTCGCTCATTTTCAGCATGAGCTTATCCTCACACTTCCTACCCAGGGGTGGGTGGTTCTTTGTACAGTATGAATTTGGGGGAAGAGAAGAGTTACCAGACCCAATCTCTGCCATCGCAGAAGCATGGTCCAGAATCCAGATATGGTCAATGGATTCTTAGGGTAGAGTTTGAGGGGATTCAAAGTTCATCAAGAAGTGCTGAAAACTCATTTACAAATGAAGAAACTGAGTCCCAGAAGTCTGCCAGCTCATGAGTGGTTTTCATTAATTTAACAAATATTTATTAGACACCTATTTAAATGCAGAGACTGGGCGAGGCACACAGATTCAGAGGTGAATAAGACAGATATGGTGTCTACCTCCAGAATCTCTCTTTCTCTTACATAGCCCTGTAGGCTCAGATATTAGCTATGGACAGCCATAGCTTTGAGCTGGTGGATAATAATGTTTAGTAAATTCTTATGACCAAAACCCACAATAACAACGGCACAACATTTCATGTAAGTGCATGAACAATATTTATGTGCATAACTAAAAAAGTATTGGTATATAAAAAGAAAATTTCCAGGAGCAATATTTATGTTTATTATGTATGATGTGTTCTAGTATTTTTTGTTTTGTTTTTTTAGAAATGCTGACTATGATCCCCTGATTTAGAAGGTGATGGGTTGGTTTGCAGCTGAGCATTCCCTGAAGCTTAAGGGTGTGGTGACATTGGTGGAACTGTGATTTAATGAAGGCTTTTGTGGATTTGAAGGATTATGGTGTGGAGGATGAGGAACCAGCTGCTTTTGCTCGCTTGAGGCGCTGGGGACTGAGCTGGAGGAAGTGGGCTTAAATGGTAATGGCTGCGATTTAGAATCGACAGAGAGACTAGCGGCAAATGCTGCCTGTGGGGCCTTGAGAAGGCTCCTTCCTGGAGAAAATGCCATCTGATGGAAATGGAAGCAGTGGGAGGATGACAGGGCCCAGGGAACCTATACAGTGGGAGTTTGGGAATCAGACTCATTGGAAAGTGGCCATGTGGCCTTGGCTGCAGCAGAGACAGAACATACCCCCCAGGGTAGCAGAGTACATATCCGAAAGTACAGAGACTCGTGGCTCTAGCCTCTGAGAGACCCCCTTCCCCAAATCTATGATCCAATCCCTTTACATAACCCATCTTTCTCGGTGAGTTAAAAGAGACACAAGGGAATCTGGGATTATTCACAATAGTGGGTTGGTTCCTCTAAGCTCTAGGAAGGAACTAGAGATGTTTATTTGGAGAGGAAGGGATTAAGTCCCAACAAATATCTCCAAATATTCAAAAAATGGTGACATAGAAGAATGAGTAGATTTTTTTTGGGGGGGTGACAAACTAGAACTAACTCAAAGTAAGAAAAAAACTTTCTAAGGAGTAAGTGCTGCCTAATGCAGCAAGTGTGATTGAAATGACCAAGGTTAAGAGATGGTTGGATTCATTTGTTCACTTACCGACCTTTATGGAGTTTCTCCTCCATGCAGCATACTGCGCTGATCCTGGGAATACTTTGCTCTTCAGGGTCTTGTGGAAAAAAAAATTTCTGCATTAATTGAGAAATAAAATTTGGTAACTTAGGTTTCTTCCAATTCTAGAACCTTCTTCAAGGTTGCAAGAGCACCTCTAACTTAGGAAGAATAGCTGATAAAGCCCTATGAAATAAGGGCATGTCTGAATAGTGTTACAATGGCTAGGAGCAAGGACTACCACACACAGAAATTAGACTCATTTAGGGACTTTTGGATGACCAAGAATCTATATTACATTGTTTATCTTTAAAGATTCCCTACTGCTCATAGGATAAAGTCTGAGTTGCTTAGCCTGACCAACTGGTCTACCCAGTCATTGCAATGTTATAGCTTGCTGCCCCCAAATGTGATTCTTCAGGCTAGCCTGTCTGAACTACTCATTCTCTTTTGATATTGGTGCCTATACTCATTCTTCCAGTTTTTTGGAAGTCTCTCCTTTCCTCTGTACTGTATTCCTCATGCCTATTATTCAAAGCCCACTTTGTGAAACCTTCCTCGACCTGCTTAGTCACACTCTACTTGCTTATTGCACATCCCACCTGTGTTAGTAATTTGGTATTTCTTACATTGTCTGGTGGCATCTCTTGGGTTTAATTTTGGGCACATGTCTAATTTACCTCACCAATTGGATTGTGATCTTCTTGTGGGCAGAGGCCACACATTCTACTTTGTTATATCCTCTTTGGCCACAGGGCAAAGCATGCGTTCAATTCATATAAAGTTGGCTGCAAATGAACAAGACCTTTCATTATCCATCCTTGTTGCAACACAGTCCCAGCTCAGGCCTATTGCTCATATGAATGGAGAAAGTCTTGTAGATAACAATGCTGAAAACATTTCAAGATACTGTGGTTGGTTCATATTTCACATGAGTTTTAAACAACAAGGGTTTTGTCTTTATTTTATTTATTTGCAAAAACTCTTATAGCATTACACATGGACAAGGTGCTACCCATTCTGGTCCATGAGCCTTAAAAGAGCACTCCATTTCTTTTCATTTTCTTGGCCAATTGGTATGGCACTGTGTGGTATGCCATTCACTAATTTCAATTCTATGTGGCTGGTAAAAAAAAAAGAACTGGAATTCTGGAAGAGTTGTAGAATCTTTTGGAGCAAGCTTCTCTCTTCCTTGGTGTTTGCAGTTGTCTAGGATGAGCCACAGCTCTCTGACTCCTGTAACAGGACTTCTAGTGTTTCTCCACAGCCTACTTGTGTTTACAGCTCTGTTGGTCTCATTCATTTCACACAGGTCTCTACTTGTCTACTACTTGAACCATTTCTGGACTGTGGTTTAAGGTCTATATGCTCTAGGAGTTTTTCATCCAGTAGTGGAGGAGAGGATGGGCTGTAAGAAGATTCTCAGAAGGAATGCTTCTTCTTGGAGAGTTGTCTCACTGACAAATATAAACATGGAAATGTGGTGTGAAGTGTGGTCACATCACAGAGAAAATGAGTTCTTTCCTGGAGTCAGGAGGGTTCAAAGGGAGTTTACTATTCAGCTTTGCCTTGTACACCCTCATCACTTTTCTCACCCCATACACACCCAGAAACATGCATGATGCATGCACAGAGAGTCTTTTTCTGGGCTTCCAAATATCTTATGGAACTGTAAGTTAGAGATTTATCATCTCAAATATAGAAATGAAAACCTCATTTTCTGGAAACATAGTATTTTTCTTAACTAATAGATTTAGGAGAATAGAATTCTGGGATTTGGGTGTTAGGATCTTACAGTAGTCTCTGCAACTTACAGATGAAGAAACAGGCCCAGAGAGGCTCAACCAGCCACCTGAGGCCACACAGTGCTTTCCTGATAGAACTGGACTTAGACTTTCTAACTCCTATGTCCTGGTTGGCTGCCCCTCAAAGAGAATGAGGACAAACCCTGAGAGCTCATGAATATTCCTTTTCCTTCACAGGCTCAGCACTAACAGTCATGCTCTAAAGAAAACTGGTGGTTGACTGCTGTTATGTTTGGATGTCCTAACGCTGGGATTTGTTTTGAAATTGATTGGCATTGTTTCCCATATCACAATAGGCTAAGGCTGAGTTTATTCTGTTATTCAAATTGCATACTTTTTAAAAATGCCTATTAGATGAAAAGCTTGGGAAACCAAATAGACTGGATCTTCCCATAAAGTTTTAAAGACACAAAGGAATGTTTTCTAGGTGACAAGGAATGTAATGATTATTAAGGATTGATCTTATCGATCCAAAGGGAACACTGAAAGTTCCAAGAGAGCTTCTAGAGACACCACATGTACCACCTCTCACAGTGAATCAGTGCAATTCAGTTTGTTTCCTGAAGCATTAATGGCTGCTGAGTATGTACAGGCAGTATGCTAGACAGGGGCTTTCGGTGGATATGAAGGAGTACAAGACCTGGTCCTTTCCTCTGCGCATGAACAACCTAATGGGGAAATGTGAAAGCATTTGAGTGACCTCCAGAATCATGCTCCTGGTTGAAGAGGAAAACTTCCCCCATAAGAAACCGACTGTTTCATCAAATGTGTATGAAGAGCTGCATTCTCCTTAAATCAAGTCCTCACATTTGTCTATAACTTTTTATAATCTTTCTTGAGTTATTTACAGCATCTGTTGAATTCTTCTGATGGAAAAACAAGTTCCAAGCATTTCCCATGGACAAATGTAAACACTAAACCTGTGAGATGTACTTTAAATAGATGTTGCTTTCCTGGATAGAGGATGCTTTTTGTTAGTCCCCATACTGCTTTCTCTAAGCTCCTGAGAGGGAGGAAGGAAGGAAGCCATAAGGGAAAGACCATGGTCACCTTGTTTTCTCCTTCGTAATTTTGTAGATATTTTGCAGATATTGGTAACATCCCTTCCACGTGTTCCCTGTTGAAAAACCCTCTCTCAATGCTCCTGTTTGAAACACCTCAGCCTGTCCTTCATTTCTCTGTTTCTCACTCTCTTCCTCTTGTTTCTTTTGCTCTATTTTCTCTGTTTGTTTTATGAGTTGTCTCGTGTAGCTCATTATGTCTTTCTGAGGTGGGAGAACAAGAATGATGCAAATTACCCTAGTTGTGCTGCACCCTGCTTTAAATCAGGATTTGGATAAGGTATTTATACATTTTTAAAAAAAGCAATCAAACTGATGATGTGCCTGCAATTTTATGGGTCGTTTTGGCCCTGGCTGCACATTGGGAAGATGTCTTCAGGGAATAGTCTATAGAGTCTTCTGCATTCCTTTCTTGAAACCAGTTGCTTGTGGGGACTCCAGTTGGGTTATGAATGTACTGGATGCCAAGTGTTTCTTTTTGTTGTTGTTAGGCTTCCAGCATTCATGTAGAAGTGCTTAAATACTTTGGCTTATTTTCCATCTACTTCCCACACCTGTTGGTTGTCTGATTAGGTGTGCAAATAAATTGTCCAAATTTCCCCTTATATGAATGGATTCTCTCCAAATCTCTCTACTAAGACTCCTGAATCCAAGGCTTACAT
The DNA here is from genome assembly GCA_007922815.1 of Macrotus californicus. Classification (NCBI taxonomy): domain Eukaryota; kingdom Metazoa; phylum Chordata; class Mammalia; order Chiroptera; family Phyllostomidae; genus Macrotus; species Macrotus californicus. The sequence goes on from VMDR010006748.1 coordinate 30,038, forward strand.
CCCCCTCATTGCAATTCTATTCTGTTAGAGTGGAAGGCACGCCAGTGTCTAATCTAGTGTTATCAATTACTTTTCCTAACTTAAGAAATCTTTTAACAAACCAAAATTTAATTCTTAAATGGGAGTTTATTATAATACCATTAGTTTATGCATTCATTTAACTGTGTGTGTGTGTGTGTGTGTGTGTGTGTGTGTGTGTGTTTGAGAAAGAGAGAGAGAGAGAGAGAGTCTTCTGCCACTTGGCTCAATGATGGCACAGTCCAGAGCATGTGTAAGGTGGGAAAGGTGACTCTGCTGTTCTTTAGTTGGTTTCGGTTCCTTTGAACTTCTCACAATATATATTTAGGTGATTTAGGGTTTTTAAAAAGCAATTTTGGCTTTATGAAATTCTCCTAGATGAGCCAATCTTAGGACCTTAGAAGTACAGCTACTTGGATTGTACTAGAGATGAAGATGTACTGGGGATTGTACTACAGGATGTACGCATATCCTTTCTCATCCCTATCTTTTTCCTCTTCTCTCCAATATACAGGTTCCCAGGAGTATGGCTTGTAAATCAGTGAAGTGGTCTAATTCATTCTATGTGTAAGGAAAGCCAAACTGATAGATAGCTTTGACTTGCTCAGGGTCACACAGCTGGTTAGTAAAAGCTAGCAATGGAATTTCTACTCCCTGTGACTCAGGTCGCCATTGCTCTGGAAAGAGCATATGGGTTTCCCCCTCCTTTTTTGATTTAAAATCTCTACCACCTTGTAAATATTTATTGTCCATGATCTGGTGCCACTTTAGTTCAAGCTGAGATCACATTTCCTACTGATCTGTTGCCAAAGATCTCCCCTTAAACTCTACTCACTTCTAGTGTTCAGGACATCACTCCCCACCCACAGCTTTTCATCATCTCATGCAAGGCAGCTTAGATTGTTCTTTGCCAACCACTTCTCTAGGCCCCGCGCATGACGTGAACAATGATTTTAGAACACCTTTCACATTACAGTCCATCTAGTGTCATGGCCCTCATTAACTATCATCTTGCCAGCACTTGCTTTGGGGAGATATTAACAAGGGAACTAGCCCTGTGCTAGGCACATTACAAAAATTATTAGTCATCTCTTACAACTTCTGAGGTAGGTAGGTGCTGGTTTCTATTTTCCAGTTGAGGAAATGAGGCTCAGAGAGACCGCACAGCAAGCGGCAGGGCTGGAATCTGAGCCCAGGTTAGTCTGACTCGAAAGCCTGTGCTTTAGACCTCCAGGCTCCTTTAGAGCCAGGACTTCCTTACACCATCAGTGGCTACGTTTATTGTCTAAGTAACTGTAATGATTAAGGGAAAGATATGGGGCGGGCTGCTGCTTTACGAAGCAGCCTAACATGATTTAAAATCCAGTTTATAAAGCAAAGGCTATGGATGAAATTGTTCATCAAATTCTGAAATATGAAGGCAAACAGGCAGTTTGGAAGCTTGAGGTAAGTTTAGGGCAAACAAGGAAATAATCCTTCTCCTAGCACGTAATAAAGTTATGGAACTCATTACCCTGAGAGGCGGTACAGACAGGAAATGTAAATGGATTAAAAAAGAGTTTGGACAAATTTATGAATGACAGAGTCATAAAAGGCTTCTAACAGAAGCTGGAATATACGAGGTGTGACTATAAAGCAATGAAAATCTATTTTTTTTAACAAACACCAGGACTTGTATATCCAAATAAATATATTTTTCCTTCAAAGTCATTGCCTTGGGAGAAGACGTGCTTATTCTAATACTGCTTGCTTGCCCAGAACATATTTGGAACTCATAGAAATATAGAGGTTTAAGTTCACTCACCCCTCTCCTTTTACAGATGAGAAAACTGAAACCTAAAGTAATTAAATTGCTTGCCCAAGGTCACACAGAAGCAGTTCTGGCTCTAGAATCCCAGTTGCTTGACTTTTGGTTCATTATCGCCCCTTTCACGGCTGTATGCAGTCTAGTCTCCTGCTATAGATTTCTCCAGCCTCTGTGACTAATTCTTTAGGATATCCTAAAGGTGGTAAATCTTTATCCTTTGTAAATGGGTTTCTGGAATAGTCAAAACTAAATTAGATTTAAGGTTTATGATTAAGATGTATGCTCAAGCTGTGAGTTAATATTATTCGTTCTAAACCTGAGAAGCTTTTATTTTTTCCTAAAGAAAAGGACAATAAAACCATCATTTGTTACCTGTAAACTGGCTTCCTGCTGGCCACCTTCAGCTGGCCCTGAGGAACGTGTAACACACCTCCACTTCTAGGTCACTTTTCATAAGCCACATCCTCGAACTAGACTGCTATGGCACCTCCTTTTCTACAACAGGTAATGAGAGCACAGCCAAGGGAAATTGATCTCTTAAGGGCGAAAGAAAGTGAGCAGGGAAGCAGCCCCTTTGGGGCAGGAGGAGACGGCTTTGGAGCATTCAGGATTCCTGGGAGGAATGCTGGAGGAATCCCAGAGTCCTCTCTTAAACGGATCAAAGATATTCTGGACAATGAAGAAGGAGAGAGGAGATTTGACAAAGCAGGGTTGAAGCCTGAGCATTGACCTCTGTTGTCATTGAAGAGATTAAAAACAGAATTGCAGAGCTCAGGTGAAAAATAGGAGAGACATGGCTGAGATCCCTCCAAACTCATCAAGAGCCAACCAAAGACAGAGGTCACTGAGGGCTCATTGGTTTGTGAACATTCGTGCTCTGTCAGTGAAATTCACTTTGATCACCAAATGTCCTTTTCATTTGGACTTCTAAGAAAAATAAAGGGGTGGGGGGAGGGAAAGTGATGGAAGGAGGAGGCAGGCATAGAGAAACCCCAGAGTCCATGAAGCATGATAGACTTTTGCTTACAATTGGAAACGCTGCTTCTCGAAATGGATTCACGGCCTTGAACCAAAGCTAACAAAGAAAAGACAAACATGTCACTGAAAGTAACATGTTGACATGTGTTGATGTCTCAGCCAAAATTTATAACATAACCCAGAGGAGCGTTTGAGATGCCTGGCCGTGCCTCCTGGTTGATGGCATGTGATGGAATTCTGGTGGGAGATATCCCAGAGGGGTCAAGGCCAGCAAGGAAAGCTGGAGACAGCAGTGCTGGGTCTTGAGGTTGTTAAAAAAATTAAACTTTGTTTTATGATGCTTGAAGCAGACACAACAAAAAACCTGGTTTGGATAGAAATGGAAAAGAATGGTTATCAGATTTGGTGAAATCTTTGGAAGAGAATCAGTAAGAAGGGAAAAGATGTATATCTCTATATGTTTGCATACACACACACTGATCATGGGGAGGGTAAGGCTATGACCACATAGTTCTTGTGTGTGGGTGTGCATGCACATGCCTGGCCCACTGCACACATGTGCACACACACTATGTCACACAACAGAATTATTATACATTCTTCTTGGCTAAGAAAAGGAGAGGAAAAAGTTGAACCTTAGCTGTAGGCAAGGAGTTGCTAATAGTAGGAAACTGCTTATTGGGAAAATGTCTACAATTCCACTTAAACCCACTGTGGCTTCATCCCAACACCATAGAGCCTTGAAGATTTAATAAAGATACAGAGGTTAAAAAAAACAGCTCCAGAATGCGATTTGGGAAGAGATCTCATTTGGGGGGTCTCCCTCTGGGGCCCTGCAATGAGGTGACAACACTGTGTCAGCCTTGTGCAGAGACTGCTACCCAGAACAGAACTGCTTTTGAGGGGCACAGTTTTGCGGGGGAGGACTTGACTTTGAAGTGTGGGGAAAATGTCAAAATAAGTGTTGAATATTTGTTGTCTTTATTTAGGAATGGAGCTATTTACTGGCTTACAACTTTTTTTTTTTTGCTTTGTTTTCTGTTTATGCCCATCTCTGTCTGGCTGATCACTGGGCTGGATGAGAACTTCAAAGGGGGATTTCAACCAGTTGATTTCCACCCATTTCCATCCAAATCTCTGGGGACTATGTCTTAGCCTGGAAGGTAATAGACCTCTTTAAATGGTAGTAAGTATTATTTCTTTAAAGAAAACTCATTCATTTTGAAATTAGGGCATATTTTTCAAATTGATAAAAAAGTTTTTGATAGACACTAAGAAAGGAGAGACCACCAATGTTTGTCAGACTTGAAGAGGCAGAGAATATACTAGAATCATTTGTTCCACTAGTAACCTCAGGGCTAGAAAAGGAGGTACCTACCCATTCTGTTCAGTCTCCTGTGTGTTTATGAAATGGCCAAATGCGGCACAACTAACTGCGGAAGATTGTTGTCCTTTGACAAAATAAAATAAATTTCCTGCCACCTTCCCCTGCCCCCAGTTCTAAAAAGTCGAGCAGAGAAAGTTAATTTCTAGTTCACTGTGGCCCTCTTCTTGGGTTTGGATGGAAGAATCTGTTGCTTCGTGTGTTCAGGTTTCAAATGAAAATGTCGTCAATAAAGAGCAATGAAAATAAACACTAGGGCTTCAGCAGGAGCCTCAGAGTTTCACAAGCCCAAGTGGACGCTCTGTGGCCTGAGAATGTCCTTGAAGGCCACCTCAGGCTCTTCTCAGAGACTCTCCCCCCTACCTCTTCTTGCTGTCCTTGTCTCAAGTGTTGCTCCCACCTCCTAAACAATGGACTGTTACTTAAATGATCTAAAAGGAAATGGGAAATAGAAACTGGTATTATGGATCCATTTACCCACTCCTTGTGATATGCTAAAACGAAAAGACAACATCTGGTCCACTTCAAATCCATGTGGGTTCGGGAAAAATGACACCTATCTGGAAAGAAAGCCTTTTCTTTTAGCATCTTCTTGGACTTCATTTTTTTTCCTCCAGACATTTTTCAGACTAATTCCACACAATAAGCTACTGGGATATTAACAGGGACATCAAGGTATGAGGTGTTAAAGGACATGCTCTAGCTGATTCGTGATCCTGGACACTCGAAGAGGATCTGAGTTCTGTCCTCAGTGTGGGGTAGGGGGGTGACTGAGTAGATGACCTCTGGGCTGTGCCAAGCAATTGCTGTGCAGAAATGCGAGGCAGCGGGAGGCCGTGGGGGGAGAGTGAAAAGCCAAGTGTTCATACCAGCCAACACACATGGCTTTGGAACCCGGGCTCCACCGCTGTCCAGCTCTGTGAATGTGGGCCAGTCATTTAATCTCAGTGCACTGTCATCTGTCAAATGGGGATAACAGGGGTGATACAACAATTTGACTTGGCATCTCGGTAGCCATGGTAGAGATTTTGGCATTTGCACTAAATTTATGACACCAAAGCAAAAACCATCAAAATGTCAACCTTGAAAAATTAGCAAATAAGTTATGAGGAAGGCACATTTCTGCCTCCCACACATCCCTGAGCCTCATTGTAGGGACGAAAGGGGGTTTGAGGATGGGATATCTCAGGGATGGGGCTGGGGGTCAGAGATGGGTTAAGAGTTACAGACAAAGGGCACACTTAATCATATGACTTCTGAGCTTTATCAGGAGGACTTTCTTTAAAATGTCCTTCTTTGGGTGATACATTCCATAGGTTTGAGGGAGGTTTACATGAGCTAACGTCAGTAAAGATCGCAAGGCACATGGCAGGTTAGCACTCCTTCCCCCATCCACTCCTTCCCTACGTCCACTCTTCCACCCTCCCCTCCCTCCCTCTGGCTGGTTTCAGAACCAATGCTCTCATCGAAGCCACAGTAGTCCCTCCTTATGTGCTGCTTCACTTTCGGAGGTTTTAGTTACCCACAGTCGACTGTGGTCTGAAAATATTATGTGGAAAGTTCCAGAAACAAACAATTCATAGGTTTTAAATTGTGCGTCATTCTGAGTAGCGTGAGGAAATCCCACACTATCCCACCCTGTCCTGCCTGAGACATGAATCACGCCCTCTGCCAGCATCTCCACGCTCTGTATGCTCCCTGCCTCCTTGTCACTTAGCAGCCGTCTTAGTTAGCAGATCAGTTGTCAAGGTATCGCAGTGCTTGGGTTCAAGGAACCCTTGTTTCACTGATACTGCCACATAACTTTTATTACAGTATGCTGTTATCATTGTTCTATTTTATTACTAAATACTATTGTTAATCTCTTACTGCGTGCACCTAATTTATGCATTAAATTGTACCACAGGTGTGTGTGTACATGAAAAAACATAATACATGCAGGGTTTGGTACTATCGTGGTTTTGGCTTCCATGGAAGGTCTTGGAACACAGTGGCCCTCGGATAAGGGGGAACTACTGTATTCTGCTTCCTAAACTTAATTAGTCAAAAACTGAGCCCTGTGTTGGCACAGAGGGACTGGTCCTAATTTTCTTGGTATCTGAAACACATGCAGCCACAGTCCTCTGTGAATTAAAAGATTGTGCTTGTTGAGTCCCTCCATCACTTCAAGCACCTTCAAAAATCCCTTAGGTCTGTTGATCCGTCCCCTTTCTGGATCATCAGCTAATCATTTACTGTCCCCAGTTACATGAGAGGAGAGTGTCAGACACTGACCAGCATTGCAGGAGTCCACCATGGGGATGAGCTGGGCTCACAAGAAAGAGCTGGTGAACAGTAGGCTTAAGGGCCACATTGTACAGGGGGCTCAGGAAAACAGGAGGCAGAAGCTGAGTTGACTGAGAGTCCCACATCAGCTTTGCCCATCTGAACTGCCCCTTGGACTCTGAACCACACTGCTCCGGGTCCGACCCCATACCCAGGCACAGGGTATTGGGAGAAGGTCATATCCTATGATTATTTTAAGTTCCCCGTGGACAGCAGGAATTTTCTTCCTCCCCATAGCCTATTTTCTTGTGAGACCTGATCCTATGGGGGAAGAGATCTTTGGTAAAGACATCCAAAAGAGACTTGGGGTATGTGTGTGTGTGGGGTGTGTGTGTGTGTGTGTGTGTGTGTGTGTGTGTGTGTGTGAGAATGCACTTGCCAAAGTTACACCAAATGAGGAGGTCAACATGGGTGACAGAGAGCTTTGCTGGGTTTGTGGATGCTCCTTTCTGGGGATCGCAGGGACCTACAGCACCCTCAGCCATGCAGGGGTCTCAGAGTTCTCCCTGTAAATGGGGCTGGGCTGGGCTGGGCTGGGCCGGCTGAGGGCTGGGCCTGGAAGAGCTAGGCAGCTGTATTCCACACTGACTGAGACCGTCGTGTAACAGCTATTTTCTTATCCAGTAACTTCGATCACCTTCCTACATGCGAAAATAAACTTCTCCAACATCTTCTTAAGGCTTGCAGCAGATTCCTTGAGATGAAGGCACCTTTTTAATTTTTTAATTTTATTTTTCACTTCACAGCTTGTCTTTCTACATTGCTTGCAAGGGAGTCCTTAGTGAGCTGGGGGAAGCATCTCTCCCGGGAGAAGCAGAAGCTGACCGGGCTGATGTTAGGTGCCTGAGCCCCCACTCCTTGCAGTGGGCTAGGTCCCAGGCCATGCTACACAAGCGGCATTTCAGCCAACACACACAATTATACTACCCCTTAATTAGAACCCTCTCTTTATACTGGGAAAGCCTCAGCTGCTTGTCAACGAAAACATATTTGTACCGTGGACTTAAAAATACACACACATAAATTGCCAATTATTCCCCATTCATAGACTCTGGCAAGACACAGGCGAGAGCTGTTTGCTTTCCCTTAGGCCAAATTAAGACTTGCCTTTCATGGCAACTTATTTGCAGGAGTAATTTTCCACATCATTTAATTAGACTAATTGATTCAGCAGTTTTATCAAGCAGTAATGCAGGCTGGGTGCTTGGGGCCAATTACTCTGTGCTCTTTGGACTCACTTTGAGCAAAGATCTGATTAACTTTACTGCTTTCAAACCCAGGTCAGACCGGACCTAGTGTGTCTGCCTTTGTGGCACATGTAAGTACATGTGGGGAGCCACTAATTTATTAAGCGCTTTGAAGAGAACTGGGTGCTTAATCCAGGCGGGTGAGTCTGTCCAAGGAACAATTAGGCCACTGAAGCATGAAAGTGAGTTGTGACGACTGGTTTCAGGGACACAGTGAATTGAGCAGGTTCCAGTGCAATGAAGTGTCATGCCCGTCAACTGCTGGTTTGCATTTTGCAGGAGCCACACGGTATACGCGGCCATGTCCTGGTACAGCCAGTGGATGGGTTATTATGAATGACTTTTAGCAAAACAAGTAAGGGGTAGGAACTTAGACCTTGCTAAATTGCAAACGGGTTCATACCCTGTTTCCCATCCTCTCCTTCTTCCCGCTTTTCTGGTAAATGTGTGTTTCATGAAATGTTGGATGTAGAGGGATGGCTACATGATGAGAAGGAACTACTTAGAAGCCAGTGTTCACAGAGGCCGTGCTATGGCCAGGCACTGTCCTTGACTCTTTCCATGTGTTCCTTCATTTAGTCCTCACTGCAGCCCTGGGAGTAGGTACGTGCTTGTGAGGAGGCACGAGAGCTGAAGGGGCCGGCCCAGAGTTACGCCAGAAGCACTCAAGCCCTCTGCTCCCTGTCACCATTCTAGAAAATACTTGTGGGTACAGGAAAACGGTATGTGTGTAAGCTGTGCAGGAAGGCCACGTGTTCTCCTTTTGTGACGATATATCCATGTCCTCCTGTTAAATTAGTGAGGAAGATGAGACTGTGTCAATGTTGGTTTAAAACAGAAGTCGGCAAAATTTTCCTATAAAGAGCCAGATAGTAAATATTTTAGGTTTTGTGGGCCACATATGGTCTCTGTTGCAACTACTCAACTCTGCCTTGTAGCACAAAAGCAGCCACAGATGATGTGTAAACAAGTGAGTATGGCTGTGTTCCAATAAAACTTTATTTACAAAATCAGGTGGCTGGCCAGATTTGGCCTCTCAGGCCATAGTTTGCCTTAAGCCATTGGAAACTTTCTGAAACCTCAGAAACAATTCAAAACCTATAACCCTTCTATTTTCTTTGAATATAAATGAATCCATGTTTTCATGTGGAGACTGATTTCTTGAGGCTCATTCTCTCTTTGTTTTCTTCTTACAGGTGACAATTTAGTGAGTTGCACAAACTGGCCTTGAACTTGCCATTTTCTCAACCTATAAGCAAGGGTGGTCAGGCCACCCAGGCTAATAGTGAGCAGTGGGTGAGGGGCAGAGTCCCTCTCCATAAACACCCTGACTGTTTACTGGGCTCTTGTGGCAACTAGGCCTCAAGGAAGTTCTGAGAGCCTGAGGTTGACAGCGACACACCTCGGTGAGGCATACCGTGTTGTCACTGTCCAATGGCAAACGTGCCTTCATCCTGTATGCCATCAAGAACACCTCTGTAATAACTTTTCTGTCTTAAGTTTGAGTTTGCAAGGAGACTCTCTAAAGCCAAGTTAAATACTCTGAGGCTCTATGTCTGTGGCTCAGGTAGCTGCCAGCCACCCAGAGAGGAGAAACACCTCTCATCAGAGACACTCCCACAGAACAAGATGGGAGGGGGGCACTCCCCTGGTGGAGAAATTGATTGAATGAAGCCAGTGTTTTAATTAAAGTAATACAGTCTTCAGAAGAAAGAAAGATAAAGCAACTTGACCTTTCATAAGTATGAGAATCAACAGCAAAATAGAATATCTAGCCCTGGCTGGCTGGCTCAGCTGGTTGGAGCATTGCTCCATGCACCGGGTTTGGTCCCCAGTCAGGACACGTACAGGAGGCAACTGATCGATGTTTCTCCCTCTCTCTGTCTTTCCCTTCTCTCTCTCTAAAAGTCTCTCCCTTCTCTCTCTCTAAAATAAATACCCTCAGGTGAGGATTAAATATATAGATTGATAGATACATATATACAAATATACATACATATATGTAATGTGTATAAATGTATATATATATATATTATCTATGACAACTTAAATAAAAAATATAACTTCAAAGTATGAAAGGGGGGATAGATGATATATTTTTTCTTTGTATAGCTTTTCTTTTTATTTTGTTATATAAATCATATCCTGTTTTTGTAGAAAAGCATCAAACAAACTCATAAAACAAAATAATAAATAGTAAATAATAAAATAATTGTCTCACCCTCTAAAATGGGAAAGGAAAATGTCATCTGACAGCCTTCAGTTTTTATTTTTGTTATTGTCTCTGGAGTCAGAGGTACCTTCCAGAACAGAGCTGGAGGCTCATGGCTGTGTTGCCAGAGCTATAAGAAGAACGACACACTGATAGTGGATGGAGGAGAGGTGGTCAGCCCACCTTGATGTGTGAGTCCCTGTTGGCTCCAGACAGGTATGTGCAAATGGCTTCAGATGCCTGAGAAAGGCTGGATTTGGAGATGAACTGAAAGTTCCCGAGAAGGAGGGTATTAGGGAGTGGGTTGGTTTTCACAGGTGCTACGAGGTACCATTCTTCTGAGATGCTGTTCAGATATTGTCCGTAGTTATTATGTGGCTGTAGCCTTGCTCCTGTGTTTGGCTAGCTTCTTGCCCCTTTTGTTCTTTCTTCCTCTCTTCTGTATTCCTTCTTCCCACCACCTCACCATACTCCCTTTTCCTGCTCTGTTTCACCCTGTAGCTGAGGGTATCCACCATGAGGGAGGGAGACTGCAATTTCTGTTTAAGTTCCTGACAAAGAATTGCCAACCTAACCCTGTGGATAATGGCTGAAGTTCTGAATAGAAATTTGAGAATCACCAACATTGCAAAGGAGAGACTCTCATTAGAAATAAAACACACTGCTTTTGTGTAGGTATGTTTTGGGCTAGATTATAGGAAGTGCACTGTCCCAAGTCCAAGTTCTCAATGCATAATGTAGGTAACTTGATCAAAAAGATTATAAAAGTGTCTCTCAGGAAATGATTGAGCATTTTCCCTTTTATAGGAAAAAATGTTCCAGGTTCACTTGTAAAAATTAACTACATTTTCAACAACATATTGGAGCTTGTTAAATTTTTGTTCACTCAACAAGTATTTATTAGGTCCCTCCTTTTTGACAAACATTATGTTAGGTTCAAAAATATAAAAGTATATATAAGACACATTTCCTTCCCTCAAGGAGATTCTCAGCTAATTTTTGTTCTTCTACATCATAAATGTACCTGGTACACCTGTCTAGTCACTCTTTCTTTTTGGAAGTTCCTCTGGGTAGAATGAGTACACATCCTGGTTTGTTCGGGACAATCCCAGCTTACGCCTATTGTCTCTGGGCATTATTGGTAACTCCACCTTTTGCTCTCCAATATACCTTAGTTTGGTTGATAATAATGGTACAGTAATCCTAACCATAGGCCCTGACATATGAGAATGCCTAGGAAGACATGTTTTTACCTGGTGACCTGCTCTTTCATTCACATCTGGTTGAACCTGTAATCAACAACTGTCCAAAGAAGAGCCAATCAGATTCCATGTCTTGAAAATTTGCACTAAAACTCATAGGTGGAGCCACATTGAATTGACTGAGCGTTGGAGTTCAGGTCAGGAGGAGTGGTGGCCAGATCTGCTGCCGTAACAATCCAAAGCTGTATTTGCAAGCTATCATTTTGGTAGAAAAGGACCCAAGAGCCTTAGAAAGAAGCTGTGTAGTGGTGGTGGTGTGTGTGAGGGATGTGAGATTCTATTTTTAGTCATTAAGGAGTCAAACACCACCAATGAGCTTGCAAGGAAGCATGGCTTCTGCTCCCCTCCAGCCCTTTACCCAGTGAATACCAGAGGGCACCTGGCAGTGGAATGAGACCGCCTGCTTGACTAAGTGCCATGAGTACCTCAAACCATCCCCGCTCCCTTTCCCAGGGCTCCTTTGCTCTCTGAAGTCAATGGAGGGAGACCTCAAGAGAATCACTCATAACTTCACATGTAGACTCTTGAAAGTAAGTCCAGCAATTAGAAGAAGTTGGACATTTTATTCCCTGGTTATGAGATCAGGTCAGCAAGCTTGGGAACCTGTACAAGCGCTTCCAGAGAGGCAGAAAGAACCCTTTGGAGGTGGCATAGTACGCTACCAGGCAGAGATAAAGACTTCCCTGTGTGGCTCCTGAGAGCATGGAGGATAGATCCTGCACATGCCATGGACCCCAGATTTGGGATTAGGAAGGGTATTTGGGATTTGTGCCGATAGCCTTGCCAGAGGCCACAGAAGTTTTGGAACATCAGAACAAGTGGACAAATCTATTGGCTACCGGACAGGCAAAAGAGGTAGCCTGGGCCTCAGGGAGTGTCTCTAAATTGAGCCCTTTATCAGGGTTCCTGGACAATGAGCCAAGTCAGCAGTTATGACCAACCAAGGTGAAGCCTGGAAACATGTGAAAGCTCTCTGTGAGTGGCCACGTCAGAAGATACGTGCCTTCTGTCCATCAGCTCTCCACCCCAACGTGAGAGTGGAGATGAGTGAGGAGGCGTAGGAGAGCAGACTGTATCTCACTGGCCCCTGGCCCAGCCTCGTGAGCTCACAGTGTAGGCTACCCTGAGGTTGGGAAGCAGGAAAGAGAAGAGCTTCCCTCGAATACGGAACTGAAGGTGTACAACTGATGGCGGTGGCTCTTAGAGAACGAAGTTGAGAGTGCTTTGATAATAAATGTGATAGGAAACCTATGTTGCCACCTCAGTTTTGGTTAACAGTGCTATACTCCGGGAAAAACAAAGCAGAACCTCATTGGTGGCAGACGCTCAATAAAGGAAACTCCTCCATGTTTATTGCCCAATGCGCTGAGACTCCTCATTAAACCAGTTTGTGGACAGAAACTGTTAGAGCCTCTCTCAAATTCAGCAGCTATATTCCCAGGAAAACCTTGGTAGCTCAGCATGATCAGTACCCCAGTGCGGTCAGATACCCCAGCTTGATCAGTACCCCAGCATGATCAGCTGCCACCGTGCAGATTCAGTTTCCCTGATACAGGAAGTCAGTTATGGCTGTCCAAGTCCAATGGAAAGGAATCAAAGAAACCTCTAAAGCAATAAATCAGATACCCAACTTTATTAACACATTGCAGTTACCACCCTTGAAAGTATGTCATGGCTCATGTACCAAAACTTTGCTGGACTCTGAGCCGAAGACATAACGTCAGGTTTTATAGTCTTAAATTCAGCTGATCCACTTGAAAATGACAACTGAGTTCAGCCGTCAAGTATTGGAACAAATGGTGCCTTATTAGTCACCCTCTTCCTTGTCATAACAGTGAAGGAACATGGCAAGGCTGTGTGGAGGAGGGATTTAGGTATTTGGATTTGTGCAGGAGACACACAGTACTGGGCGGAGGCAGGCAAGAGGCTTCACCTAGAACCCGCTCAGGAAAAGTGAGATGAGCCAAAGGTGGCTGCCTGATTATGACTTCCCCGGCCTTTCAACACTTCCTGAAACTGATGTCTTTGGCATTTCCTTGATTGTAATAACCCCCTTTTTACCTGATTCTAGACTGAAGAATGCCAATAGTTGCACCCAGATAAAAGGAAATAATTGTCATTGCAGTTGTGAGGACAAGACATGGAAGCAACCTAAAATGATGTTTTAGGATTTTTTTTTCTGCTTCTGTGAAGAATTTAGACACCCATTTATCTAGGAGATGCATTATTAAGAGGGGCAGTATTGCTCCCATGGGGACAAAAATTGGTTGGGGAAGATTAGATATTACAATGGTTATGGCCCTCTGAAGCTCAACTTACCCCTCAACATAAACAATATACAATATATCTGTGGTATCCAAATTTCATACGGGCAGGGAGATAATTCTGAAACAAATGTCTAAAACATTTCCTTAGGGGGAATACAATGAAGAATGTTTGAGAAATAATAATCTAGGAAGGAGAAAAGGGCAGAAACAGGAGTCCTTTCCATTTAAAATGCTGGGCATTGTTTTATACTTTTACTAGACACAAATAAATTCCTCTCCAGGTGACTCATGTGAGACAATTAGATTTATAGATGGCCTCTGCTTCTAAGTTGATATTTGCCTTGTTTCTGGCTTCCCTCAGGGTCTTAGGCACAGAAGGAGCTCCTCCAGTCACCAAATCTTGTGGGCCCC